>BPLR01021131.1:0-109631 GCA_021605095.1 Caerostris extrusa
TTTCAATGAATGCAATTTATTAATTGTGAAAAAATAGTTTGACAGTGGGAAAAAAAATTAGGCCTAATTCTTCATTGAGATAAATTATTAATCTTTTTGTCATATTGGTAAACTTTCAATGCTTTGTCTTTTTTTAAATTTAAAACCCTTGAATTTTCCCAAAATGTAAGCAATTTATTAATTGTGTAAAATATTTTGAAAGTGAAAAAAAAATTATGCTTAATTATTCTTTGAGATAAATTATGAATCTTTTGCCACGTTGGCAAACTTTTCAATGCTTTCTGCTTTTACCCTGAAAATCTGTCATTATATATGTTACTATACTAAACTCTATTGATTGTCGATATTTTACAATGGCAGATCAAAGCATTTATTGCACAAGTATAAATGAGTTAGGATGTAATGATGTTTAGTTTTGTGATTTTTAATTTTTACCCAAAATCTATATTGTTGAGATATCTATTTACTTTAATTGCATTTTCATAATTCTTTCTATTAAAAATTAATATAGCAGTAAAGTGGATTTCTCTATTAGTCATTTCATATGATATATAAATCCGTTTTTTGACTTAAAATATTTCTTGTAAGTTACTTTCGATACTGATAGATTGTGGAGTCTCCTATTCAAAGCAATTTAATTGTCTAGTCATGAAAGTTCTCCTTTAATGATGCCACCTCAACCTTTGTTCCAGTTACCTAATGAAGGTGCTAATTAAGTATATGACAATTTTCGCCTTAACTGGTACAATTTGCTACTGATGACAGCTACACGTATTCTGAGAATAAGCACTTTTTCAAAATGTACATCGGCTTTTTTCTTTTTAAGTGTCTTTTTTGTGTTTCTTTTATGTCCATGTGTGTCGTGAAAAGAATTTTTTTTATTTTGTGCTGCATTCAGATAGAAGATGTTTTTACTGAAACAAGGCTGAAATATTTTCTTTTTTAAAAATTAGTTGGAAAATGTAGTGTATAATATAAATGCAGTAATTTTTGCCTCTATAAGTAAATATATTTTGAAATATGTTCAAAATTACGTACTTTAGTTTTGAAAGTAATATAGTTAATAACAATAATATTTTTCTTTTGAAAAATATTGTTAAACCTAAACATATTATATAAAATAACTGGACTTATTATATATAAATAATTGAACTTTGAAATTATGTAATTTTAATCAAAATTTGTCTTTAATGTTGGATAATTTTATTTGAAAAATCATCTTCTATCTGAATGCTTTGTTATATCGCTTTACTAGCAACTATAATTTATGTATGTGCAATCCAAATTTAAGTCCAAATTCATTTTTATCAGAACTGCACGATTTTTGTAACTGTATTTATAAAATGATTGGTCAAAGGAACTGATTCTAAAAAGTACAAAAATATTACTAAAACTGTAAAAAGTAGTTATATGTAATTGTGGTTTGGATTACTTCTCAAAAACTGTTTATCTACTTATCAAATTTCCTATATTTTTATTTTTTCTAGATCAAACTCCTTTATATAAAATATAACAATAGTTAAAAATGTTTAAAATATCAAGATAGATTTCTGAAATTATACATTCAACTAAAATTAACATATCTCCTTCTTATACCTTTTATTTTTAATGGACAGTATAATATTAATAAACAAAATGAAAATGTCTGAACATTTTAAGCATATATCCCAATTAAACTGTTATTTTGTGGCTATTTAACACAAATAGCACTTTAAAAATTTCTTGGACCTTTTCATAATCATTTAAATGAAAGTGAAGTAAGACGTAATATGCATTTGAAACGTATAATCAATCACATATCAAGTAGTTCTGTAATGAAATTTCCTTTAAAAAAATAATAAACAATTTTTGAATCGTGATCCAAATCACAGAATTAAAAAAAAAAAAACTACTCTTTTAATCCATGCACTGTGTTATAATTTATAATACTTCAGCCTCTTGAAATGCACCATTTTGTTTTTTGTCATCTCACCTTTTTACTTTTGTCACTTTTTAGCTTTACTCATATGGGGCACTCATTGCCCATGTACTGCTTTGTGATATACAATACTTGCTTATACGACGTGGACGGTGGTATAAAGATGAATCTATAATAATAAATAATAATAATAATAATAATACAAAAGCTGAGCTTCCTTCTTAAAAAACACGATTTTTCCAAAATGGTGGAACAGAATGATGATGACATCGTCCAAAAAAATCGCCCTTTTCTCCAAATGCATCGAAGAGTGTGAACGCTGGTGAACTTTGAATAATAAATTGTTAGGGCGTACATATTAATCTCTGGCATTACTGTACATATATACATATAATATATATTATGATGCCTATATATCTTCTCTTATTGTGCTTTTCTTCCATGTCTCTTCAAGGTGTATAAGATTCTCCTCTTCCGATATTCCTTTTGTCTTAATAAGAAATTATGTAAGATCGAGAGAAAAAAAGAAAGCTTTGAAATAAATTTATTGCGCATATTTACCTTTGTGTCTTGTTTCTTTTTTATTGTATTTAATTTCATTTTCTCAGTACACTAAGAAGAATTGCTGTATTTCAAAGAAAACCCATATTTTAAAGAACAGAAATAATTTTGCGTTTGTTAGAAATCAGTGAAAAACGTAACAAAATCAATACATAAATGGTCAATAAATATTATATCGGTTTGTTATATTTGTTTTCGATTTGATTATATATCGATATGTTTAAAAATATACCGATTAACATATTCGATTTATATGACATACATATAAATCAATCTAATCTAAAAATACAAACATAAATCTAATTACATAAATGGCTCTATATTGCTGGTTGCCGCCCTCCCCCTTCCCCGCCCTTTTAGGGGGATTGGTTTGGTTTGTCGCTCTAGTTTAGGAAGATCATTTTTTTTATGCAACACTTTGGGCTAAACAGAACCGGAAACTACAGTTTAACGTACATTCCGAACCACGAACAAACATCCATACCATAGCCATAACTCGAACCTGAAGCATGTGGAACCAGAGCTGTAGCCAATTGGCCGTCAGAACCAAGAAAACAATTTACTTAATTCTTCAATGGCACAACAGCTCAATGGTGGCTAAGACCGTTTGCTTAATGGCAGATTTCGAGACTTAAGATAATTTTCTTTTTACGGGTAGGATTGTCAGCCCAACACTCTACATTCGTATTAGACCAGAACCTACGTTTTAAAGTGGATTCAAACACTACAAACACCATGGTACTGCTGGGACTCAAATCCTGTAGCATCGAGTCAAGTCATTCGGCTATCAGGGCCTATTTATGTAATTATTTTTCAGAAATCTTTAAAAGAGGAAGGAAGTTGAAAATGTTCTTACATTTTTTTTTTTTTTTTTTTTTTTTAATGAATCTTTTTACCATTATCGCTAATAATGTCAAAATTCTACGGGATATTTAATTATGAAATACATTTTTATTTCACATTGAAACAAAAAAAAAAAAAAAAATGAATGAACTAAATAAGTTAGATAAAGGGGAAGTGAAAGTAAGACGAGAAATATAACCTAAAAAGACGAGTGAAACATATCCTGCCACTTACCCAATGAATCATCGTTTATATGAAGTGAATCATACAATTAAAAACTTGTCTAAAATTTAAGGTCACATTTCTTAATCCTTAAGCTTAGTCAACCCTCTCTAGCGAGTTGAACAATTATTATCTTTTATAAGAAAATTCTGAATTTTTTTCTCTTCAATAACATTATGCATAATTGAAAAGTCCTCTGTTTGAATTTCTGATGTAAATAGAAATTCTTGCTGCAATTTTTTTTATAACCATGGATTCTGTTCACCTGAAATTCAGTGAATTATGGATTTGAAAAAGGTTACAAAATAAGTTTTCTAGCATTAATACATGTAAGCGAAAAATCTCTACAAAAAAAAAAAAAAAAAAACAGTATTTCAAGAAAATATCTAATTATAAATTAATTAAATCTGGGACCAAATTTTGTATTAATAATAAAAGTGTTATTTGATAAATTTTATTTTGGGTTTTGATGGATAAAATTCTGAACTCCATTCTCTGCAGTGAAATTCTAATCAAATGTATAAAGAAAATTTAAAAACCAATAAGTTAGTAAAAATTAAAAATTTTCAAAAATCCAATAATTTTAAAACATATATGCACAGAATTATTCTAAAAAAAAATCATTTCTATGAATTAAATAAAAAAATACATTACTATAAAGGTATAACTTAAGAATCTAAGATAAAAAAATATATATATTTGGGTGTAAAGTACAGATGTAAATAAATTCGCTGATTTAGTTCAATAACTTCTATAAAAAGCCTATTTTGCTGGGAAAAACAAAAATGCTTTCTTTAAAAACTTTCATAATAATAGTTTCAGCTATCACTTAATTATTAAAGTCACAGATTTGTTATCTCTAATATATTCTTAATATAAAAATTAACTAAAACGTATTCACAAAAACTGCATGACCCTAAATTGACATTGTATTAAAACTAAATTATTTTATTATGTATCTAATATTGTATATCAATTATAAGACATAATATTTTGAATGCTATAGCAAAATTTTCTACTTACGAAATAGAAATAAGATAAAATAAATTTGGAATGAAATTATGTTAAATGTACTATATCAAGTTACATTGAGCATAAAAATATGGAAAGCATTTATGTCCATTGTAGAAAGCTTAATACTAAATGCCCATTTACACATTTTTTGTTTTCATTCAGTTTTAAAAATGGTAAAATTGATTCTATGTTTAAAAATTATTCAATTTTATTATTTATTTAGTATATAATTTTACAAAGAGAAAAAATAGACGTATGAATATATTATAATATGCGCAATACATTTTTTAATGCATAAAAAAAAAAGGATAATCAAAAATTTGCTGATTTTCTATTTATGTATTAATTACTCTTTAAAGAAATATTGTATTGATAGAGCAGACAAAAGTAAAATTATTTATTTTGTATTAATAAAATACTGCTTAAAGAGTATATATATATATATATACTAAAAATGATTTACATATATGTAAATGTTTATATGTCTATGTTTATATAGTTAAACAATTCCTGAAATTTATTTCTATACAAGCAGATAAGTCTCGGTTACCATAAATAATGCATTTTTAGTTTTCGTTACTTTCTATTTATAAATCAAAAGAATTTCTGAAAGTTAAATAAATCTTTATATTAGAGCATTTGAAACAAAAAAAAAAAAAAAAAACCTTATTAAAAAACACAATCAAATAAATTTTAAAAATTTCTAAAGACAGAATAAAAAAAACTATAGAGGAAACAGTTATGCCATTATAATACCAGACATAAAATATGGTTTTTGTATGGTTAAAAAATACAAGTCCAATTTTTCAATATTTGCGATTACGCACTAGATAAAAGAATAGTGATTGTATAAAAATAATAAAAAAAAAAATAAAAATAAATAATTAATATAAATTAATAATAAATAAGTAAATAATTGAAATAAAATATTTAAAAAATTGCTTTTTTTAAGTTGTGCTGGAATATATATGTATATATAAAAATGAATGTGTGTATAACAGTTTCAGCAGTATTCAGTAATAAAATTGACAGAAATGTGTTTTCTTAAGACCTTTATATTTTTGAGAATTATTAAATTTCTCTTCAGTTATTAGAAAAGTTTTGTACACCGTTCCTTGGCGCTAATGCTAATTTTAAAAATAATTCCTCTTTATGCATGCGCTAAATTAATTCAGAAATCCTAATTCATAGATTTAACGTAAGGAGTTACCGTTAATTATTATTATTATTATTATTTTGCATCAATTGTAAAAAAAATATATATTTTTATTTATCACAGAGCTTTTAAAACTATAACAATGAGGGGAAAAAAAAATTTTTTTTTCATAATGAAGAAAAATTTAGAAAATAAAGAACAATATTTTTAATATATTATTTTTTCAAAATCCTCAGCTTAGGATATCTTGCGCAAGTCTTATATCTTAATATAAGTCACACTCAGTTTTATAATGTATATTTATAAATATTCACTGAAAGTAGACTATTAGTTAAAAATAGTTAGACTGATAATAGTTAAAAAATAAACATAATTTGAGATAATCACGGTTGTTTTCTTCGTCCAAGTCTTAAATGAAATTTGCAGTTTTAATGGTATTTTCTGTACTAGATATTACATATTAAGTAATACATTCGATAATTACTTATATTACTTGCTAGCATTAGCAAAATTGCTAACGTTGTGTTAGTAAGATAACAAAAAGAAGTTCTTAAACTGACCTTTTTTTTAGCATTAACAGAACCAACACTGCTTCTGGAACAATACCAAATCCTTAAAAAAAAAAAAAAAACTTTTATACTTGAGTTATTTGCAAATCTGTCTGTAAATAAGAGTAATTCAGTTTCATAAGCAAGAAAAGATATTTGGTTTCAATTCATATATTTCGAAAATGATTTAACCCATAAAAATTTACAAACATGTAACAAAATGAAATAATAGATTTTCTAAATATAAGTAAAAAAAAAAAAAAATGATTTGTTTAATAATTTAATACAATGCAAATCAAATATTTGTGATTTAGATAAATTCCTTTAAAAATTTACAGAATTTACTCAAATAATTATATATTTTAAATATGTTTCTTGCACTAGAAAATAATATATTTCAAATATTAATGCTTATTATCAGGAAGAAGCAAAATTTCCAAAAGTACAAAATTGTATATAATTGTAATATGTATAAAATGCCATATTACAATTATATGCAATATTACTATATTATAAAAAGAAATGCGTCCCTTCTTCAATTATGAAATATATCCATTTGATTTGGTTCCCACAATAAGACAGTTGATTTTAAATACATTAATAATAATATAAATATTTTGTAAGATGATAGTAAGCTATATATAATATTGTTTAATAATAAATAATTAAGTTAATTGATAAATATTGTTTAAGATGACAGAAGAAGATAGTCCTAAATTGATCCTCCATCTTAATCAATGTAGCTAATATAGAGTTCTGGGGAAAAAATGAGAATGAAACTACTACTTGGAAATTATTTTTATATAAACTTTTAAAACTTCGTGCAATTAATTCATAATTATCAATTGGAACAAAATATAGTGCTAAAAATATAGTACAAAATATAGTACCCAGTTAATAAAAATTTTTATGACTATCCATGCTACTTGTTTGCCAATAGCATTTATGTATTCGAATTTTCATAAGTTTCCTGATTAAGTGTTTTTATTAAAGAAAATTTTTCTTCCAGTAATGAATTTAAAGAACTGAAAATTTCTCATCAAGGTATTGGAAGAATTTTAATTTTTGTTCACAACTTTAACTAATTCCTACTTTAAAGATGCATAAAAAGGTTCCTTTACACATTTTCTTATAGTTATGAATATCATTCCTCTCTTTTAATTTTTTTTTTTTTTTTCTGTATATCTCTGTTCTTTACTAATGTATACAATTTATACAACACTTTTTTCGTGTAAATAATTTTTAATACTTAATATAATTTTCATTATCTGCACTTATTACTAAATTTGTGATATGCTTGAAATTCTTTTCCAGTGAAAATCATACAAATAGTAATTATTTTCGTAATTACTCTGTAGAAATATCTAAAAACACAATGAATTACTCTGTAGAAATATCTAAAAACCAAAGCAACCACCAGTCTAAATAATAAATAATACATAATAATAAAACAAAAATAAAAATAATAATAAACTTTTTTTTTTTTTATCTCTGTTGGTTTTTATATATCTTCACAATTAGATGGTAATTATTTTTATTTTGCTTTACTTTGAAAGAATTAGCAAACATATATATTAATTTCCAACATAATCGAAATTTTTCTTAAGTTATTAATCCTAGCAATATCTGATTTAAATTAAAAATTTCTTCATCCAAGTACTTGAAATGAAACAGCATAGTGGCTCCATCTATTGTTACATATTCGAATTTGATATATTATAGTATTTTCATATTATTCGCAATTGTTTACATCAAATAATGTATTTCTTACAAACCGTTCATTAATAAATATAGAATTTTACAATATTTTTCAGAAATTTGATTCGATATATTTTTACGAAGGTATTCATTCTTTAATTAATTATAAAGTATCTTATTCAATGATATTCAAATTTGGCTACATTTTAGTTGGTTTTTCGTTTTAATTTTTAAATTTTCTCTTCATATCTATTATCATTGAAGATTCTGAAAATTTTGAATAGCTCAAAAATAATAATTCATTCCGATATATAAAAGATTCATAGCAAATTTTAAAAATTATTGTAAAAAAAAAAAACAATTATTATTTGTGCTGCCATCTATAGTAATATTTGAGAACTTTGAGTTCATTCCAATATTAACAGAATTTAAAAAATATAAGAGCATCATTAAATAATTATTAAAATACATTTAAAAATCTCCGAATGTATATAAATATATTTTAGATACTTTTTTCAAATTGGTTTTATTACTGTTTTGTGAAAAAAATTTCCTACGTTTTTATATTTATTTTACAAGTCATGTTTTATGTAGATAAACACCGATATCCTTGTGTGCTATATAGTACCCTAAAGTTCACACATAAACATAAGAGGAGAGTAAATTTTTTTTTTTTTTAGAAGAATTTCAAGAGTTAATTAGTTTGTTCTCAAATTACATGCAAATGAAAATCTTCCTGGAAGACATTAATCCTCAACTTGTCCGGGAATGTTTGTAATATACTAAGTGAAAATAATGATAGCTAGTAATAATAAATAATAAAATAATAGCTGACACCTATATCAAAATTATATATAATTTCTTTTGTCAGAAAGAGATATTACAAAAATCGAAATTAAAACATAGAAAAATAATTTTTATTCCCAAATGAACTCTTTAAAACTTATTTACATTATTGAAACTTTTAAGAAAAATTTTTTGAAAAAAAAAAACAAACAACCTTTTGACAATTTTTATTCAAAATGGAAAAATTAAATAAATAAATAAACAAAAACAGGATTAAAAATAATTTTAGAAATTTAATCACATACAGTAGATTAAAATTTTTCTATAAATTGGTTAAATTAAAAGACAAGTTTTACTTTACTTTCGAAACTGAACTAATATTTAAGTGAAGTTGAAAAAAAAAAAATAATAATAATACAGCGAAATATATACTACAATTTAACAGAAACTTTAGTGTACCTTCTATAAGAACACTTACAGTTAAAAAAATAAAACCACTTACGAAATCCTTATTTATTTTATTGGTAAAAATAACGATTCAGTTATTGATGATATTCGTAAAGACAATTTAGTACCATAATTCTCTTATAGATGGCAGCACAAAACAATTCTTTGGTTAGTGTTTTTAAAATTCAGTGAAAAAGGATTTATAAAATGCGTTCTTCTCCGGTATCTTTTTTTCTGAGCCATAAATTTTACTAAATAATTTACTTTTTTAAAGCACACTGATTCCTTTTTTTTTTGTTTATTATGTTTTTCGATCATGAGAGTTATTACGAATTCATGTAACACGATTAATTTCATGTTTTTAACGTATTAATTTTCATATCATTTTAAAAATTTAAATTACATTTAAGAATGTATATCGTGCATGTAGATAGATTGTAGGTAAAATGTATGTAGATAAATTGATTATCTATCTATCTACATAAATTGATGTGATGGCCTATATTTGGCCATATGATGGCCTATATTTATATTTCTTATGGAGGAAGATTAAGAGCACAGCAAAGGACAGTTTAATCAACTGTAATTAAAAGCCATCCTCTTCGTCAATTATCAGGTCTATCTGTTCTATAAATTAACTTTTCCGGTAAATTGAACTGATGTTCAGAATTAAAGAATGTTCTTTTGTATTATGAAAACTTGAAGTGAACTAAAAATAGAAGAAAAAGGATTTTTGGCTCTAATACTCAATGCATCCTACTGCAAAATGTTTAATGTGGGACAGATTATAATGATAAGTAAGAGAAAATCAGAGAAAATTTACATAAAAAAAAAAAAGTGATCGTAATATTCTTGTGTAATGTACTTTATTGACTGTTAATGCATGTGATTAGTAGAGAGAACTTGAAACTGAGCACCATGTTCTGTTATGCTTACTATTGTTTTGTCGAAATCCTTGAAGCCTAGTTTTTTTTCTTTGTTTTTTTATCTTTAAATGTTATTGTTGTAGCTCTATTGGTGGAAGTACAGTTTCTTCACTGCTTAACTGATGGTGACAAAGGGATGTGATTATATTGTTTGTAAGTTAGTCTGTCGGTTTATATAAGTTAAGTCTGTCTGTATAGTGTTTGTATTGTAAAGTTAGCGGCTTGTGCGTAACAGATCTTCTTTGATCATTTACTGAATTTCCATGACGCGTTGTTTAAATAATTTGGTTATTTTGTCTTTTATAATATATTATTATATAAAAAGGATGCCAGTTTTGTGTTTAGAGGAAAATGAGTCTACCTTTGTACTAAAAAGTAAGACCAATTATTATTATTTTTTCAAAAACTCTTTATTTACTCTTCCAAATTTATTTCATCGCCTTCAAAGTAATCCCCTCCGGACACAATGCACTTATGCCAACTTTTTTTTTCAAATCCTCAAAGCAGGCTAAAAGTCGTCGGCAAGGATAGCCTTCAAAACGCTAGGCGATTCACGTTGAATCACTTCAATCGCCTCAAAATAGTGTCCCCGGAGTGGTCTTTTGAGTTTTGAGAATAGCCAGAAGTCGCACGGTGCGAATACGGTGGTTGTGGAATGATATGGGTTTCATTTTTGATGAAAATGTCACGAAGAATAAATGCAATGTGACCTGGCTCATTCAGTGTTTTCGGTACCAATCGAGATTTGACGCGTTTGATGCCCAAAATGGAATCGACCGATCCTTTTGAAATTCCAACATCATCATCAAGGTCTCTAATTGTAAATCGACTGTTTGCAAGCACCAAATCAATGTTTTGGACGGGAGCTTCGTCGGTTGAGGTTGTTGGTCAACCAGAGGGCTCTTCGTCTTCAACGCATTCTCTGCCTTCTTTGAACTTTTATACCAATATACACTCATGTCCATAAATTAAGAATAATGAGGTTCAGGCAAAGAAAGAGACAGAAGCAAAACAAATTTGACTTATTTGTAAAGTCTATTTATTAAACAAAAGGTAAAAGAGCAAAAAAGATGCTATATGTTTAGCATATTTAATAAAATTGCGATTTTTACTCCCTGGAGCAAATTTCAAAAACAGCCTATTTACAAAAAACAGTATAACATGGTTAGTATGATGGTTAATATGGAGTATGTCTCCCGGACGATGCAATACAGGCCTTACAACGCCTAGGCATGCTGAGTGTCAAATTATCAATCTGATCTTGAGGAATATTACACCACTCATCAAGCAATGCCCTCCGAAGTTCCGGTTGACAGGTGGGAGGGGTTGAGGGGCGGCAATTCGTCGCCCAAGCATATCCCACACATGCTCTATTGGATTCAAGTCCGGTGAGTATGCTGGCCAATCCATACGGGTGATATCCTCCAATTGAAGGCATTGGTCTACAATGTTTGCACGGTGAGGACGGGCGTTGTCATCCATAAACAGAAATTCAGCACCCATGGCGCCCCGAAACAAACGTACATGTTGTTCCAGAATGACATCCCGGTAGATGTGGCCTGTCATCGTTACACTCTGAACATGCAGGTCAGTTCTGGAACCAAGAATAATTCCTCCCCAAACAAGCCATCCTGCACCACCGTAACGGTGTCGTTCCATTGTGTTCTCTTGATGGTAACGGGTACCTGGCGCTCTCCATATGAAAGTCCGGCGAGAATCAGACTGCAAACTAAACCTGGACTCGTCGGAAAACATCACACCAGACCACTGTTGCGGTGTCCACAATGCATGCTCTCTACTCCAGGTTAATCGCAGGCGACAGTGAGTTGCGCTAAGTGGAACACATCTGATAGGCCTTCGAGCATATAGACCTATGTGTCCTAAGCGTCTGTACACGGTTTGCCTTGAAACTGTCGTACCGGTAGCTGAAGAGAGCTGACGAGACAGGTCTGATGCTGTGCTCCGTCTGTTTCTTTTGGCAGTAACTGCTAAATACCGGTCCTCATTCGGCGTTGTAACTCGGGGCGACCTGTGCTGTAACATCTACTCACATTACCATCATCTTGGAATCGTTGCCAAAGCCTGGAGATGACAGTCTGGACGATTCCAAGTTCCTCGGATACTTCCAGCTGGATACGTCCACATTCCAGTCATCCGATAATTCTACCACGTAAAAAATCCTCCAAATGCTTCCTTTGTGCCATAACTATGCAGTTATTGCACTGAAAGGCTTTTAAAGCGCTTGTGAACAATTTTACTTCTTTGCCACCATTCCTTATATATGCATCTCTTACACTCTCGTCATTGTGACGTACTATCCGCGCCATCTGGTGGTTTCCTGTAATTTGCATATTCTTCTTCAAGATGTGTGTGATAATTCTACAGGGGAAATTTTTATTTTAGAGTTCAATTTCTGTGTGATTCTGAATCATCCTTAATTTATGGACGTGAGTATATATATATATATATATATTATTTGCTTTGAATTGTAAAGTTTTTTTTGTTTTTGTTTGTTTGTTTTGCGTGAATAGCAGTTGTTGTTCGTGGCGTTATGTACCTCACTGCAGTTAGCATCACGAACTTTGGACCAGTAGTTAATAGGATGTCCGACATAGCAGAATTAAACAACAAAGTTTTTACAAGCTGCAGTTGGGTGCTTAAATGAGAAACCTTACTCAAACTGAAGAGCTTTATCAAAAAATAATAGAGATCTTTGACGTACAAGCCATAATCTGGCATTCTCTAGTAAAATTGTTTCTAGAATTGTCTCTAAGACTGTTGCAATTAAATTGGGCGCACTTCGTTTCCTCGAAAATCTGAGGAGTCCTGAAATTGTAAAGCAGTTTTCTTCTAGTTCTGGCACGAGTTATTCCTGTGATAAGTCACTGGAAATATTATGATGTAAAAATCTGCTTATTTTTTTTTTTTCTAGGGAAAGAGATGCTGAAAGTAGATTGCGTTTGAGAGTTTTCATATTTGCCCATTATCTGGCGGTCTCATAATGACATGAAAATGGAATTAATTTTCCCTTTTAGGTATTACGCATATCGATGTGTTTAAAATTGATGACCTTTTAAAATGTATTTTGTTTGAGGATTTTAGGATGTACTTTACAGATTATTCCTTAAATACTCCGAGTATTATTTTGAAAGATTGGGTGCCATGATTAAAAGAGATTTGCAATACCATATAGAATATCGCAATTAGCATTGAAACGGAGAACTTCAATAGAGTCGTACTCCGTTAAAAGGGAATGCAAAGCAATATCTGTCATATTTAGCTCTAAAAACACATCCACACAAAACGTAGAAACTGCTTAGACAACAAACAAAAACTAACAACTTGTAAAAAATTAAAGTAGGGCATTAAAAGGTTAAAAAAAAAAAAAAATTACATAAATATATTGATGACTTACCTAAGATGAATACTAAAGCTAAAATCTACAGAAGGAAAATATTGCCATAAAAAACTAACAAATAGACAGATTGCCATATTAGTTCAGCTCAAACCGTACTCAAACATCTTCCTACTTTTGAAAATGTTTTACATGTCTGCGATGACATGTCTGTCTGACATGTCTTTACATGTGGTTTGATTTGGTTTCATTTGTCGTTCTAAGGTCATTTTTGGGCACACTGTGCCTAAACACACCAGGACCTACAGTTTAATATGGATTACTAATAACATCTATCCATTCCTCGAACCACTAATAAACATTCATGCCTGTTCCCTGAAAGCTTGTGGTACCAAAGGCCAGAGAACCAGCTACTTGGCCATCAGGCCCCCTTTATTTGTGTGATCCACCATTGTATGATTCCCACTCTTCATCGAACTTTAATTGCATCATCATTCATTTTTTTAATTGAATCAGTTTGTATGATTCTGGAAATAAGGATTCGATAAGAGCAATCGAGTCAGCCATTTGATCCGTATATGAATTGTATCGTGTGATCTTCTTATGATTTGCATGATGTGATCCATATATTATGATTCGTGTCATGTGATGCACGTGATCCGCATTATTTGTATAATTGGGCACACTTATTATGATTTGTATCATGTAAGCGGCATGATTTGTATGTGATCTGCATCTTTTGATTTGTATGTGATCCTCATCGAACTCAAATCGCAACAGTTCGTATAGTATCGGAAATATAGATTCGATACTAGAAATCAGTATTCGAAACAGCATATGATCCGTATATGATTTATATCGTATGATCCACATCTTATGATTTGTATGTGATTCGCATTTAATGATTTGCTAAATATGAACAGCACCTTATGATTTGTATCATCTGATTTACATCCAACTTAAATGGCAGAAGTTTTATGGCACTGGAAATTCGGATTCGGTACAAAATTAATTTATTGATTAGATATATAGTAATTTTAAAAGATATTTAGAATTAGAAGGAAATTTAAAAATATAGTTCGCATAGATAAATAAATCTATTTCAATAATGGATATATTTATTAACGCATTTTGTGTTATTTTTTAAGTCAAGCAATTTTCTTTATCCTACGTGCGTGCAGTTTCACAATTTTTAGAATTCTTAGCAAATGCCTTTTTTTTTTTTTTTAATCGAAGATATGGTACCAATTTTTAATAGATTTATTGACATGAAATTATAATTTTTTATTTTTTAATGGAAAAAAATACTAAAATCTTTCTATGAATTTTGTTTGGCATGCTATCTTATTAAATATGTTGTTTATTTGTGATACTAGTAATTTAAAATTAATTTAAGATTAATACAATTATTTGAAACTGTAGAATTTCTTAACATTTTATAGTCAATATATTTTTGGGAAAAACGTTTAAAGAAATTAAAAAAAAAAAAAAAAAAAAAAAAAAACTGCTCTCCAACTCTTATCGTAGATTATTACGGAGATCCTTGGCCGCGTAGCGGCCACTAGCTCCTTCTTTGTAAAATGTTGAAACATAGCGGTGGTCTCATGCCCTTTGAGTTAATAAGCAAAATAGATAATTAAATGTTCTTTTTTTTAAAAGAGAATTATTTATTTAATAAAATTATAAAATGAAAAATATCAAAAATTTCAAAAATGTAGTTGTTGATGGAATCAGTTGCATGCAATAACCCCGAATGAGCAAAGGTCAAATTAGGAGAAAAGCGAACTTTTTTCATCTAGGCAGTTGTAAGGAATTAATTTAAAATATGTAGAACAGTGCAAGGTCTTTTGCTATGTTTGCGGGAAGAAATATCATTATCGTAATTTTGTAGGATATTTAATACAGGGTTATTAATGTTTCGCATATCATTATAGAATTTAGTAGAAATTTTGTGAACAAATTGTCTTAAACTTGGAATCGAGAGAGCTCGTCTAATATCGTCATTACGAAAGTACCAGGGTGAATTCGTTACCATTCTGAGAGTTTTGTTCTCAAGCCTTTGAATAATTTCAAAATTTGTACGTGCGACAGAACCCAAAACTGGGCTTGCATAAGCTAATACTGGACGAAGATAAGAGAGATAAATTAGAATTTTGAGATTAAGAGGTAAAGCTGAATTTCTATTGATTAAAGGGTAGAGAATTCTAAATTGAGTATTGAATTTATTTCTAAGGTTGTAGATATGCGATCTGTAGTTAAGTTTACTATCTAGGATAATTCCTAAGTACTTAGTTTCTTTAGACCAGGTGATATAATTATTGTATATTTTAATATTAGGAGGGTTATAGGATTTTTGCAAGTGAAAAGAACTGCTTCAGTCTTGTCCACATTTAATTTTATCTTCCAGTTAATGAGCCATTTTTCTAAGTCAATGATATAATTTTGCAAATTTTCCTGGATGGTGCAAGTTTTTCGGCCTTGCGTTAAGATTGCAGTGTCATCAGCATAAAGACTAATTTTGATACTGTTCTTTTGTGGAATATCGTTGATAAAGATATTATAGAGGAAAGGAGCTAGAATAGAGCCCTGGGGCACACCAGCGTGAATATCACGAATTGAGGAATCTGTGTTCCCTACTGCGACAACAAAGTGTCTGTCTGAAAGATAGTTACGAATTACTTGAATCAAATAAGGAGAGAAATTGTAAGAAATGAGTTTGTAAATCAATCCATTAACCCAGACTCTATCAAAAGCTTTGGCCACATCAAGAAAAATTGCAGCAGTTTCATATTTCCAGGTAAATCCTTCAGCAACAGTTTCTGTGAGATTGTAGAGCTGATGAGTTGTAGAAAGTTTTTCGGTAAATCCAAATTGCTGTGGAATGAGAAGGTTCTTTTGATTTGACTCATTTTTAAGAAGGTTCAGGATGACATTTTCAATTAGTTTACTAATAGAAGAGAGTAAAGAAATTGGTCTGTAACTAATAAGAGAAGTAGGATCCTTTCGAGGTTTAAGAATTGGGAGAATTCTAGCTGTTTTCCAAGACTTAGGATAATAACCAGTATGAAGAATAGAATCAGTAATTTTACATATCTCAAGTATTATATTGAAAGGAAGGTTTTTTTTTAACATTTTATTAGTAATTTTATCTATGCCAGGAGTTTTGTTAATGTTCAGTGAGGAAATGCAATTATTAACGAAAGATGCTTTAGTGATAGGAATTTCAGAGACTTGACAAGCATTAATAAAATTAGTGATAGTGGACTCAACGAGATTTTCTATATCATGATTATTAATGTTGTTCTCAAGAAACTGTTCCTGAAGGCTGTCAGCTAAAACCTCAGCTTTTTGACTGTCAGTGGTGGCCAGTGAATTGTTAGAGCCTAGGGTTCGAATGTGAGAACGTTTACATTTAAAAGTCATGGGACAAGACCTGAAAGAACCATCTTCGCAGTTTACGGTTTGCAGGTGTCTATCCCAAGTTTCATATTTATATCGAGCAATAGCTCTTCTCAGTAAAGTCTGCGAGTGATTATAATTATTCTTACTTTGTGGATCACGAAAGATTTGCCAGGTTTTACGGGCATGATTACGGTTAGTGATTAAGGTTTTAATGTGTGGAACTGCTCTCCAACAAATTATTTTATTTTTGTAACAATTTGAACTGTAACCGTACTTACTCTACAAACTCCGCCCCCCCTCACTTTATTGTTGTTTGTCATCCGTGGCAGATTCGGGTCATGTGTTTTTGTTTTTAATATTATATATCATCATTTTTAATGTGCCCAAGTAAAAGGAAGCAAAGTATTGGAACATGCGAATTGACTGACTACATGCTGACCTTTTTGGCTACCTGCTTAATGATTGCGTTGGACTTGAAAGGTAAGAAAAATTGTATACGAAATTTTCTAGTTTAATGAATTGTTTAGTGAGCTAAAAATCTTATTAATTCTTGTGATAAAAAATATTGTCCAGATATGGAAATTTTTCTTTGTACACATTTTCAGATGCGGTTCTTTTTAAACCCTTTCCCACGATACGGACATTAAAATGAGTCGAATCGTTCATTACAATTATCCTCATTAGAGATCTCATACAAAGACCTGCTGTGTAGAAATGGGGGCCAACCCTGGGGATCATGGTGGCAAGGATGATGCGTCCTTTCTCTGGCAATCTATTATGAAGATAAAAGCGTAGTTCAGATATTCTCAAATACATATACTGCCTAAAATGGAAAGACGCGCTATCGTGTTGAAACAATATGCGCTGTCGAAGAGATGCAGAAATGTCATCTTATAAATATTAGTAAATAGGGTAATATATCCTCCAAAAAATAACGAAGGCCTGTTACTTTTGGCCAAACAATTCCTTCTGTCATGAACACATGATACTTTTGTCTATGTGTTCTTGTGTTTAACTCATTTGTTTTGATATTCCTGACCCACATCTTCAAGTTTGTCAAAATCTTTTTCCATTTTTTTACTCAGTGAAAAAATTCATTAATTTTAATATTTAGAAATCTGATATCACTGTGCCCACCAGAAAGAGAAATTGATGAATTGAGGTCATAACGTTCGTCCTGTATTGGATCTATAACGGCTTCAAGAGTTCAAGAGAGGGTCACTTTCAGGGTTATGGGAACTCTTTAATTTTTATTTACAAGCACTAATAATATATGCATTATATATGCAAATAATGAACTCTGAGTTATTATACAAAGAAATGTTAAAATTAATAAAATTTGATTAAAAGTGATTAGATCACAAGTACAGTTCACTCCACGGTCTGAGATTTTTCAGAGTTCTCGAGTTTACGTCAAATCTAATTGTCTGGTTTGCTGATTTGCTGACCTTAATTATTACATAACTTGATACACGAAACCACAGAGCTCATTTTGAAAAACAAGCGGAAATTCCAGCATATTCAGTCACTTTAAAGAAAGAAAGAAAGAAAGAATAAATATTTCTGGTCGACTCATCGCAGAACTCTCTCTCTTCACAAAAAAACTCATTTTAGGGTTAAGAGTGGGGTCAGCTTCCCTCACTTCTCATTGTTTTAGACATTTCTCAGCTCGTGGTCTATCACCAATCCCAATGGAACAACTCACGGTATAGTTCATTTCAATCTGTAGTTTTGTCACAGACATTCGATAATTTCCTCATTAGACATGATACCGAATATCTGCTATCAGATTTGAGTGATAGTTTGTTCTTATTAATACAAAACATTAATTACCTGTAATATAACTACCCACAATATTGCTTGTCTGCTGTCAAATTTGGGTGATGGGTTATATGCTTGCCAAATAATATGCATTCCTCTTTCCTGGGAATGAAATGCCAAAACCCTTGCCGTGAGAAAAATGATACAAGGTAATATATTCTATTACCTTATATCACATTAAATTGCTTGGTGAAATAAGAAAAAACATATTATACTGCTGAGTTATGTAATATGAAAGGAAAAAGAAGAATTTATGAATCTGATACATAAATATATATATGTCTATTAATGCTTTATCTATCATATCTGTAGATATCTGTGAAATATTTTGTAATTAATAATAATAAAAAGATAACGTAAGTAATATGTCTTAAAATGTATTTTTTTTATCCATGTGAGCTAATTTAATGAATCTTTACTTAAACAGTTATGAATAAGAATATCAGAAGAAAAAAATTGGCTTAAAGTATATAAATCCCTAATCTTCCGACCGCAATTCAGTTGACCGCCTTACAGCCATTCCATCGATTATCTGAAGCATTCGCGGGGATCTCGCGGAGGAAAATAGGGCGTACAATAAAAATGACATAGTTGTTCCTTCCAGAAATTAGCTCATGGCTGCGGATGACTATGTCAGACAGAATTCCAGCGATTATGTCAGATGTGAGAGGCGGATGGTATATTGCTTCAGAGTCTGACAATTATGAGTTCGCCCGAGATTGCTTTTGGACAAGCGCCCTCGCAAATTCTTTGGTGCGTCTCATTATGCAGAACATTGACTCGAGTTCTTTAAGAATATAGTCTCTAACGTGGAAGGTTTATATTTTAATTAAAATTAAATGAAAAAAAAAAAATCAGTTATAAAACTAACTAATACAAATTCCCTTCATAATGTAAGCAAAGAACTCTTAGTATATTTTATTACATGTTGTTTTGTAAATATAACCTTAGAATGTGTTAGTCATTATTGTAAAAGAAAAAACAAATAATCTTCCTTTATGGCATGCTCTCGGTAACGTGTACGACTAGCGTGCAAGAAGCTTAGGTTCGATTCGGTTGTCGACGTCCATTGCAGTCGCTGTTTTTTAAAAAAGAAATTTGATGTTGATTGCCGTTACTTATTGCATGGGAGAAAACCCGGAAAAACTCCCACCAGGTACTCCGACTTACGAGGCTAGATGCTGAACATCACAAATGCCATCGAGCCTTCTCGTTTTTTGAAACAGTGTTTACAACAAAGCCGCCAGCGAATTGAACCTCAACCCTAATGCTTACCAGCGGTGCAGATTGCCGTTGAGCCACGATTGAATGGCCATTGGCACTATCAATTCTAAATAGCCCTACGAGTAGGATTAATTTTTTATGCATTTATTGTTCTTTAATGATTTTTATTTAGTTTTTGCTGCTCATTGAATTACTGCCAATGTAAGAAAAAATAAATGTTTACAAAAATTATGTGAATTTTTTTCCACAGAAAACTTTGCCACAATAGAGATTAAGAATGAACATAAAACAATGAACTAAATTATACCAGAGATGATATATCCTAAAGTTTAGATTAAAAATCATTTTAATGATCTGTACTATAGATGTGCATTTTCAATTAAAATCACTTTTGTTTCTTTAAAAAGGAGTGACAAATTTGTTTTCATAATCTACTAACAGGCAGGTGGTCCTGGTCAGACGACCTTGGTCCACCATGAGGATTTGTGCCAATGAAGAAGAAGAATTTGTTTTCATTTGAGATCGTTTTTCTGTATACAGTGATCCTTTTCATGCTTGAAAAAGAATTGCGATACGTATCAGCTGTACAAATATTTTACTAAGAAAATTCTTATTTATAAAATAGAAGATAATAAATGGATTAGTAATTTTAAATATAATATAGGATTAGAATATATATTTTAAAAAATGGTCTGTATTGCACTTACATAGTTTTAATTTCAAACGTTTTCTATTTATTTAAAAATAATGGTAGAAAACTTGTTTACATTTGAGATCGACTTTCTGAAAGCATTATACTTCAATGTTTGTGTACTTATGGATTGGTTTAATCCTGATTTCTAGTGGCACGAATTTTACTCTAAATGTTCAAGTCGATATTCAACCTAAATGTTTTCTAAAAGAAATAGATTTACATATATGAACACAAAAATAGATTCACTGTTTACTTTGTTAAATATACATGGACTTTCAATGGAATTTTTCAATATGCTCTTAGATTTAAAAATTAAAATTAATTGTAATTAATTTGTTGTTGTGTAATTGTAATTGTATATTTAATTGTAATTATTGTAATTAATTTGTAAAATTAAAAGTAATTGTAGTGACTTAATTTAATATTTTTTTTTTTTTGACGAATCTTATTTTCTTATTGAAAATTTCATTTACAATTTATTTTATAGTATAAGGAATTTTTTTTTGTGGGAAAAAAAGGAAGACATTGAACAACATATCATTTTAAGAAATCACAATCACATTCATAATTTTGAACAATTTCAGCTCAAAGAAACTGTATTTTTAATGGAATAAAAATTGTAATTAATCAAATTTTTAAATTTAAAAACCCAGTTATTTTTAATATTAAAAATCAAAATTACAATTTGTACAATTATCATTTCGGTGGAAAATAAAAAAACGGTATTTAAGAAATAGAAAAATACAAACTAAATAAATATTAAAAAAAAAAATTAAACTTATTCGCATTTATTGATTATTAAACATTAATATATTATGTATTAATGCATATGTATATTTTCTGCAGGTTTTATATTATTTTTATATTTTATGAATTCAATATGTGACATTAATTGTGTAAAAACAAAAGACCTTAAACCTATCAAAATGCAAAATTAAAAAAAACATTTATACATAATGGAATAATAATAATAATTATAAGTTGTCATAAAAACAATTTTCAATTTAATAATTAAAACAATAATTTAAGTTTATTTTAATAATTAACAATAAAATAATAATTTTTAATTTAATTTTAATAATTTTATCAATTTTATAATTATTCAATCATTTGAATTTTTTTCTTTTTGTAGATGTCGAATTCAACAAATCGATATTAATAAATGTTTGAATTTCTAAAATTAAAAAAAAATATTATTACACGAAAATAAATGACAGAAGTACCCTACAATAATGCATAGCAATAACATAGCAATTACAATAGTGTTAAGAAAACCAAAAACAAAAATGTTTTTATAGCATAAAAATAAAATATTATTGTTTATTTCACTAAAATACGAGTATTTGCTGGCATCACACAAATTTTGTTTCAAAAAATAAAAATATCAAGCAAAATTTAATAACAGAATTTGTAACAAACTACTTACTTCACATTTTCATCAGAAAAAAAAAAATTTACAAAATAAAAATATATTTTATGATGTCAAGCATTGCAAATGTTTATCTACTGAATTCTTTTATATTGGTTATAAATTCATTATCGATATGTATCAAATTTCTATTAAAATAGTAAAAAGTAAAACAATCTATTTCAATCAGACATGACATTTAGAAATTGTGATTTATTCGAAAGTAAATCTTAAATAATTTGAATAAGAAATAACTATTTCTATAAACATGCTTCTTTATTGAAAATATATGCTTATCAGGTAAACAGTTTTGTTAGTAGAGATATTTATAAGCGCTCATATTATTATTGCCGTTTATTTTCACCGTCGATTGATTCCATCGATTGGCGATGGAATGCATAACTCATTACAGCGCCTATCATTCAAGTGACGGGAAAGAGGGTGACCTTGGCGACCTTTTTGGCACATTCTTTTGTCCCATCATCGTTACATTCCATAAAGCATGGCGGGAATTTTTCGACTGTCTGCCTGCGAGAATAATGATGAATATAGAAATAGTATCGGTTCCTGAAAATAGGGTTAAAGTTTTAGGTCAAGGGAAAAATAATCCCTAAAAGATTGAATGGATATTGGGAAGAATCTTGTTATACCTAAAAAGAATCTGGTTAATATTTCTGTGTGGCTATATTCTGTGGAATGACGATAAGTGAGAAAACTTTTAGAATCAATTGAGAAATTAAGTGTAATATCTTTCCTTTGTTTTAAATCAATAGATAATCTTTACTGATTATAAAATAAATGAATTTCACTAAAATATTTTTTTTTCTAATTTTTAAAATTTATTTCATTAGAAAGAGGAAAATAAATTATTTGATTAGTGCTAGAATATTATAGTTTTAAATCTTCATTATAAAATATCATTTCCATGCTGGATAACTGTAATTTGAGCTGAAACGACTTTTGAAACTACGGCGACAGTCAAAAGTATTGATGACTTTTTTCCCCTTGTGGCAGTCAAAGTGTTGATGACTTTTTTACCCCCTTGTGACAGTAAAAGTGTTGATATGTTTTTTTTCCCAGTCTTGTGACAGTTTTTCAAAAGTGTTGATGACTTTTTCCCCTTGTGACAGTCAAAAGTGTTGATGATTTTTCCCCCTTGTGACAGTCAAAAGTGTTGATGATTTTTTCCCCTTGTGACAGTCAAAAGTGTTGATGATTTTTTCCCCTTGTGACAGTCAAAAGTGTTGATGACTTTTTCCCCTTGTGACAGTCAAAAGTATTGATGATTTTTTCCCCTTGTGACAGTCAAAAGTGCTGATGTTTTCCCCCCTTGAGACAGTCAAAAGTGTTGATGATTTTCCCCTTGTGACAGTAAAAGTGTTGAATTTTTCCCCTTGTGACAGTCAAAAGTGTTGGTGATTTTCCCCCCTTGTGACAGTCAAAAGTGTTGATGATTTTTTCCCTTTGTGACTGTCAAAAGTATTGATGATTTTTTTCCCTCTTGTGACAGTCAAAAGTGTTGATGATTCCCCCAAATGTTGATGATAGATATTAAATTCAACAAATGTATCGATATTAATAAGTATTGGAACTTTCTAAAATTATAAAAATATTTTTTCCCCTTAGTGATAGGCAGAAGTGGTGATGATTTTTTTTTCATCGCCAATTGAAAAGTGGCAATTAACAAAGTGACAATGACATTAAAGCAAATGAATTTTAAAAGGAGAAATCGAAAATAAATCAAAATGAAAGAAATTAATTATTTTCTTGCATATAATATAACTTTAAAAAAATCTTATTTTAAATGTAACAGTAAAGATACCTGAAACAGTTTTTTTCGGGTAGAAAAAGAATTTAAACTTCTTTTGGTCCATAATTTTACCGAGCCAGTGATGGTGTACAAAATGCAGTGCAATTTTTATAAATGTTTCAGAAGAATATGATAATCGTCGCGTATTATTCCATGCGCTATACTTTTAAAATTCTTCTCATAGTCGGCAGATAAAAAATTTCTTTTTGCAAAAGCTATTTTTTTAATTTTTGAAATTATTTAAAAAAAAAAAAAAAAATTTGAGTTGTATTCATTTTTAAAGTTAATGAATAAAGAAAATTGTGATTGAATATGCGATAATTTAAAAATGTAAACAAATTCTGACTATTTACGTACATCTTTACTACAGTGATGTTAGCAAAATGCGAGCGTAGAGATCGTTACTTTACGCTAAACGAAGTGGCAGACCCAAGCGACGCTGGAGCGGAGTCTCCCAAACTAAAGTGACTTGTTTATCATATAACTTGTTTACCAGCAAAAGGAATAATTGTTAAACTTTCTTAGTTGCCTTTTTTTATAGCTACAATATTATATTAGCTTCAGTATCATATTTAATCATGTCACCAAATGGCTTAAAATTCTTTTTCGATATTACGAATATCTACTACCATTTTATCTTTTGTTTTTTCATAGTGCAAGATTTAGTATTTTTAACTGTAACTGAATTGATATTTGTTTTGATTGTATTCGTCCAATCAAGTTGTTTATTTAGTGCCATCTTTTTCCAGTTGGCGAAATTAGTTTCCCAGAATAAGATTTTAACAAGAAGAGCGAAACGAAAAACAAAGTAAACTTAATGAATATTAAAATATGAATTTTAAAATGTCATTTAAAAATATATTACTAAGTTTTTTTCTTGCGTATTGCAACTGAGTTTAGGAAGATGAATAGTAAATGCAATTATGGAGATTTCTTTAGATTTTATTAATTTTTAGAGCAAAGAAACTGCGATTGTCTTTACTTAACATTTTATAATCTCTGGCAGGAAATCATTATTTTCGGGGACAATTAAACCCAAATGTATGAACTCTAATTCTTCAAACTTTTTCATTTATCTTTAATTCAATATTTATATCAGTTCCTTACAATCCAAGTTCAAATATTTAGTCTTTTTTTTTATATATTTATTTAAAAAAAAAAAAAATGCTGGCTTTTGTAATCAACCCGTAAAAATTTCAATCGCTACATTTTTACTGCTTGCCATCACTATTATTGCTTAACATTGCTCTAATATATAATACTAAGCACAAACTTTTGTCATTCCCGGTGGATTTATTAAGATAGAATTTTCATCTTATTTGTATAATAATCGGTTTTTCGTATGTAGGCAATTTCACAAGTCATTTAACACTTAAAAAATAATATCTTTAATATTAGCAAAATTTTTTTTATTTCCAAAGCTGGTACAAAAGACATAACTGGAGCCATGCAGAACAAAACATTATAAAACAGCAAAAGGCAACACAACAAAGTCTATGGACCCATTCGGCACCATAGTCTCCCAACATCATTCCCACGTAGATGAGGCAGAGAGCGTAGGACACCCTTGAAGGTGAGAACAGTCCATAAGTTCCTGAAGGTTACAAAGCCTGCAACAAGGATCTTCAAGTACATTTATGCGGTGTAAATGCCTAACAAGGCAATCGTGGCCAGTTACAAGACAAAACTCCACAATTGCCTTCATCCTAGGCCAGTCAGAAAGATTTGAAATACTGTTCCACCAAGACTTTTGGGAATTTTTTTCCAAATTCTCTTTATCCAAGTTGTTTTTGAGGGTTAATTTAATGAATAATCTTGCATAATTATATTTTGTTTTTGTTTAATTCAGTTCTGTTACATTATCAAGCATTAATTTTAATATTTCGAAGCTACATTCATATTTAGCTACACTGTGAATGTAGCTAAATATGAACATTGCTACATTAATATACATTTTATCTACATTATCTATACATACATTAATATACATTTTATCTACATCAATATCTACTACATACATTAATATACATTTTATCTACATTAATATCTACTACATTTAAATCTTCCTTTCTATTTCTGGAATAGGGGCCTGATGGCCGAGTGGTTAGCTCTCTGGCACTCGGTACCACAGGTATCGGGTTCGAATCCCGATGGATTTGTAGACCCGATGGAATCCCTGTGTCATAGATGTTTGTAGTGGTTCAGAATCCACTTTAAACTAATGGGATCGTAGAGAATGGTCCTAATGGGATAGTAGAGCATTGTGGGGTAGTGTTACACGCGTCCGCAGCATAATTTCAAGCTACACGTGGCTCCCTGGGTAGTGCTAAATAAGTAACAGCAGTGCAGTCCTTGCTTATGGCATAAGGACTACACTGCTGAAGTGTATTGCCATTAGAACAACAACATTTTCCTGGATTTTTTTTTTTTTTTTCTAATGCAGCTGGCAAACACTTGTCTTGGAGGCCTTAAGGCAAGTGCTGTACAGACGTTACTCACTTTGCATTACCCAGGGGCGCGTGTAACTTGACGATATGCTACGGACGCGGAGTAACAATGCCCTCGCAACGCTCTATGATCATATTAGAAAGGAACCTATGGTTTAAAGTGGATTCCGAACTACTACAAACATCCGTGGCACCGCCGGACTCGAACCTGAAACCTGTGATACCGAGCGCCAGAGTGCAAGCTATTCAGGCCCATTTTCCTGGAATAAAACGACAAATACTAAAAACCAAATCTCGAATTATTTTTGTACAAAGAAACAAATCAGGAGTAAAATGTCGGAAGAAATAATTCTTATCAATCTTATTTGATGGACTTTTTTTTTTTTTTTTTTTTTAATATTTTTTTTTTTTTTTATTCTTTTATTTTCTCTAAACGTATTTCTTAGAAATAGCCGGAAAATAAAGCACAATTCTCTGTGAATTAGATGGCCGAGCTATATCCATTTTTTTGTTCAAAAGCTAAAAAAAATATATTTTTGCTGCTGCTGTTGTTGTTGATAGCCCTCCGGCGACAAAAAAGACAAATCATTTAGTTTCGATTAAGATAAATCACTCGTAATCGAAATCATCATCAGTTCATGCAGTTTCCTGTATCGATCGCCCGGTAGAAAGCTGTACAATGCAGGCTTTTCGGTATTTCAGATACGTGAGGCAGCTGAAAAGGATTTTTCATCCATCCTCAAATACCAAAAATAGTTAAGACAGTTTTTCAGCTAGTTTAGCTGATGAATAAGGCAATCTGTTGAGGCCAAGACGCGGTGGAATGTGGATTAGCTAAAACGTTGGCCAGTTTATTTATCATTTAAAGAGTGTACACAACAATCTATTCTGAAGTAAAGTTCCATTTTACGACGTGAAAAGAGCTTTAAATAGATAAAGTTTAAAGGAATTGTCTTTCCAAAAAGTAATAATTTTTAGATGCAATATAAGAATTAAATGAATAAAGTAAAATTTAGAAAATGATACAAAAGTGATGAATGGCTAGCTAGCATAGAAACAAAACATGATAACAAATATACTTACAAAAGGTATAAATGATCAGATTTATATATTAAACTTATCCTTAAAAGGGTATAGCAGTCATTAAATATTAATTACTCTGATGTCATTAGTCATCAAAATACACAGTTTAGAATTTTGTTATCTCAACTGTTGATTGTTTTTTGCTTTGAGAAATTTAAAATGCCCTGAACTTTTCAAATAGATGTCAAGTTTTATAAAAAATTGTTTTAAGGAATTGCTTTTCCAAAAAGTGTAATAATTCTTAAATATAATATAACAAATTTAGAAAGTGATAAAAAATGATAAATGTCTAACATAGTAACGAAATATCATAGCAGATATATATCCAAAAAGTATGAATGATATGATTTAAATATTAATCTTATCCTTAAAAGGGTAACGCAGTCATTAAATATTAATGACTGTGATGTCCTTATTGATCAAAATACACAATTTAGAACTTTGTTATCTGAGCTGTTGATTGATTTTTGCTTTGAAAAATTTAGAATGCTTTTAATTTTTCAAGTAAATGACAAGTTTTATAAAACTGGTTTAAGGAATTGTCTTTCCAAAAAGTGTAATTATTCTTAGATATAGTATAACAAATTTAGTAAGTGATAAAAAATGATGAATGTCTAACATAGTAACAAAATCATATAGCAAAATTTCATGCATTTTAAATGCATTTTCCAAAAAGGATTAATGATCTGATTCAAATGTTAATCTTATCCTTCAAAGGATATCGCAGTCATTAAATATTAATGACTGAGATGCCATTAGTCATCAAAATGCACAGTTTAGAATTTTGTTATCTCAGCTGTTGATTGATTTTTGCTTTGAAATATTTAGAATACCCTTTAATTTTTCAAATAAATGTCACGTTTTATAAAATAGGATGTCGCACAACAGATAGCAACAATAACAGATAGAAATAATAATAACGACAAGTCAATCTTTGAATTAATACAAGCTTTTTTTCCATGTTAGACGGCAAAATGCAAACTGCGGCTATATTTTAAGAACTTTATCATCTCTGACATTACAATTTATCGTCTGATCATTTAAAATGATTGCAAGAAAACCTCGTGGACTAATTAATTGCATAATTAATCCACTGCTGTTTATGGTTACAAAATTAATAATTAACTGCTATAATTTTCAAATTTAGAATTTAATTAGAATATAAATCTGTAGCGCAGGTAGTAAGTGTGCAGGTTGGGCAACCAGATTGTAACCAGGTGTGATTGGGTTGCTTGAGACACAAGTTAGAGAACTCACAGCTTTATTTAACACATATACAATTACAATTATATATAAAAATATTTAACATATTTAAAGATTAATTATAGATTTGGGGAAGGATTCCACTTCTAAGCCGAAAATCAAGATGCGCAGGATTCGTGGAATATGCTTCCTCTCAGGTGAAAGTCTGTTAGGCCAACTAATAGGCAGGGGTTGCGTTAACTATATTTGCTCTCCGAATGAAAGTGGCCTGGTGGCTAGCGCTCTGGCCTCTGGTACTACAGGCTTCGGGTGCGAATTCTGGCAGTGGCATGGATGTTTGTGAGTGATTCGTAATCCAAGTTAAACTGTAGGACCCTGCCTGTTTAACCCTAGTGTGCATAAAATGACCATAGAGTGACAAACTAAACTTCTTTAGACCATTGTACCCTCTGTGCTGCCTGGAACTCTTCACTCCACACCGCACACTCCCTTTTCTCTTTCTCCCTTCTCCCATTCTCGGTTCCAGTTTAACGGACGAAAAAAAAAAAAAAAAAAACAGCGCAAAATTGGACGTGAAGGTCAATCCCATCCTTGAAAGGAGAATCTGATGGATGTTTCTGAGTGGTTCGGAATCTACTTTAAACTGTAGGTCCCGGTCTGTTAAGCCTAAAGTGTGCACAAGATGACCGTAGAGCGACAAACCAAACCAAATTCTTCCCGTTGACTATGTTTTGTTTCGGGAATTCATGGTGGGATTCTTACTTTTATTTTCTCCCATATGATACGCAGATGTAGGGCACTTCCCCCTAAATCTTCTCGGAAGGCACTGACCTCCTTCTTCAGCCACATGGAGCCAAGTCAGACTTGCACACCACAGAAGCTGCATCCCTGAGTAGACTACAGGTCACTGAGGATTAGTCACATACATACAAACATAATTATTTAATGATGATAATATAATGCGATTTAAAATACACATATACAATTTGTTTTAAATAAAACTAAGCGCTTCATAATTAATTAAATTTTCAACTAATATAAGATAATGAAATAACTTAATAGCTTTTGAAAGGCTTTTTAGTATTTAAAGTAACCGAGATGCGTGTTATTTAATATTTAGTAAGCACTTTAGCAAACTCAATGAAATAAACGCTCTAAAAACGAAGTCATGCCATGCTAAATATTTAAACAAGATAAATAAAAACACATATATACTTAATTTATCACTTTATATCAAGAAGTTTCGCAGTACATACAGAAATATGAAATGCAGCATACATAAATATGAAGTATTTACTTATTTTTTACCCATGAATAAAACCAAATTGATTATCAAAGCATAAAAAAAGTAGATGCGTGAGAAGAATTCGTAAATTATATTTCGCTTTTTGCCTTATCATTTTAATAAATGATGAAGAGCATTAAAGTAATTATGGCATATTTTTTAAGCGATTACAGTTGTTTACGATTCTACGTTATTTGACGGCTACATTTAGCGTAAATATTATTTTAGCTAACTCATGAAAATATGAAAGATTTATGTAAAACTGCACGCTAATATAAACGTTAACTTTAAGAATTGGCATGGAAAAATGTTTCTCGACTTATTTAGAGCAAGAAGAATAACAATGTTTTAAAAAATAATAAACAAAAAAATGAAACATATCTATATATATATATATTTTTTTTTTTTGCATTAAAAATATTTTTTTCTTATATTTCAATAATTTTTTTCGAACATTCATTTTGCATGAATTTTGTGGTTAAGTAGTTTTCCCATTTAATGTTTATCCGTTTTACAATCCATTTAAGTAAAATAGGTCCAATAGTTTGACTGATGCTCTAGCCTCGGTGCCACAGGTTTTCAGGTTGGGTATTTGTAGTGATTCGGAATCTATTTTAAACTGTAGGTCCCAGTCTAATATGACTGTAGAGAGTTGGGCGTAGGGCTGACAACCCTATCTCCTAAAAGAAAACATCTCCTGTCTCGAAATCTGCCAGTAGGTAGACGGCCTTGGCCCACCATGGGGCTATTGCTCCAATGAAGACGTATACCCCTAATTATGAATATAAAATACCTCTTTTTTAAACTGTGCTTTATGTTTTATACAATAAATAATTTTTTAATCATGTTAATAAACTGCTTTTTATATTTATATTGAATATTAAAAAAAAAAAAAAAAAAAGAAGGTTTTACGTTTTAAAGCAATTCTTTCAAAGTTTTATGAAAAGTTATAGTTTATATTTTTTATTATTTAAAACACCAAAAGCTGTTTTATATAGTTCCTTTTTATACACTGTTATAAGAAAGACGAAACAATGTCTACACGTTTTACTGAAACTGAATGATCCAAAATTTCGTTGTTGGTGTCATATTTTTAACGTACAAGCTGTTGTCCTATATATCACTCACTTATGAACATAAATATTCGCATTGATTTAATATATGGGCTTTCACAAGCTAGAAGGCAGCATAAAAGAATTTCGCAAATTATTTTCTGAAACTGGGTTTTTTTTATTTATTTATAACAATTGCTATGTAATATTTACTAAAAATTTTAAAAAGAGATAAAAATGTCTTATCTAAATATTGTAAATAAGTCAGTGAAAGGAAATAACTCACTTTTATTATATTTATTTTTAAATAAATTTCAGTTACGATGTTGTTTTCGAATAACTAGCACTTTGACCTGTGAGCATTGCTCACAAGAATGTATCTATAACAGACACAGCATTACCAAGAGAATTTTATACACATATTTTATACCACATATTATGCCGCCATAACTTAAAACTAGTAACATGAGTGTGGCATTAGAGGATTCTTTTTTCATCCTTTTCATGTCCAACGGAAGACATTACAATCTACGGACTTATCGTGCCTATTCTCTGTTTAGACATTGGAGCTGTTGATTCGGCATTATTATCTAGTTTCGAACATAATACATTTGGCTATTAAGCACAACGCGTTCTCCACAGGTAACTTTCATCCCTACTTTTAGTTATTAATTACTTTTTCATTTTATAAATAACAAACTCCATATAATTATCATTGAATGTGTATTTATTTTAAAACATTGCTATATAGACTATGGGGCCTGATGGACGAGTACCACAGGCTACGGGTTCGAGTCCCGATGGTGCCATGGACGTTTGTAGTGATTCGGAATCCACTTTGTGCCGTAGGTCCCAGACTTATATGACCGTAGAGCGTGACAGAGCCCAATCAGACACCCACATCATTCCCAAACTGCAAAGGGGCATCTCAGCTCTACGCACAGTGATGGTGGGTGGTGTGGTGTAGTAGTCTAATATGACTGTAGAACTTAGGGCTGACAACCTACCCTTTAAAAAGAAAACATCTTCTGTCTCAAAATTTGTCCATAGGTAGACGACCTTGGCCATGGGGCTGTTGCGCCAATGAAGAAGATATATACTATACATTATGTAATTTAATTTACAAAAAAAAAATATGCAACAATATGGATTTATCTCGACTCACAAAAGATAATTAAAAAAATAATGTACAGTGATACGTTACAGAGAAATGTACAGTGATACGTTATCAACATTTAAATTCAATCTGTCGTTAATCATAAGACCTTATCTTTTTCAAAAATCAATATTTACTGAGTAATGTCAAAAAGAATAAATAAATAAAAATGAAAAGACAAGCTCTAGTTATATATTGAATAAAAATCGATTTTATGAAGAACTGGAATTCAATTGTTTGTTTGTATTACGAACAAAATCTATTTTTATTTACATAGCAATTTTAACAAACAAATGAATTCCAGTTCTCAATAAAATCGATTTTTATTTACAAAGCAAGTTTTTAATTTTCAATTTAATTTTCCTTTATGTTCTTAACTAATAACAGGTTTAGAAAAAGAAAAAAAGTATTTGCATTTTAAAAAGATTAAAGAATATTCTCATACCAATATTTTTTCGCAGGGAATAGTCGATTTAATTTTAGTAAATTTAATTAATGTGTTTTTTAAATTTATTTTTAACATAATATTCATTAAAATTGCTGTTGATTAAAAATTTCCTCAGTAAAAATTATGTTGGTAATCAAAAGAAAAAAATCATTTTAACTAATAGAGAGCATTGAACTGTTCGGAATATACAGTTGTATGAGTTGTGAATCAGTCTAAATATGAATGAATCCCATGACCAAATTTTCATCAAAATATGAATGCAGGTAATTCTTAATCAGTTTTTAACATCTACAATGAAATATTTTTCAGATTTCATTTTTTGTTGGTTTCATGATGTTATATTCGACTGGTCAACAATAAAAAATTAAATAAATTTAATTTAATTTAATTAAATAATTAAGACATAATAAGAATCCCCCATGCATTCCCACAAAAAGGCTATAAACCTTGAACTCAAAGTTGATAGATCCTCCTTTCAAGGACGGGGTGATCCTTTACGTTAGACATTGGACTGTGTACGTTCCTTTCAGGACGGGTTGACCTTACATTAGACATTGGACTTTGCCTATTCCTTTCAAGGACGGGTTGATCCTTTACATTAGACATTGTTTTTTGCACATTCCTTTCAAGGATGGGGTGATCTTTACGTTAGACATTGTTTTTGCACGTTCCTTTCAAGAACGGATGATCCTTACGTTAGACATTGGACTCTGCACGTTCCTTTCAAGGACGGGTTGACCTTTACATATTGGACTTTGCCCATTCCTTTCAAGGACGGGTTGAACTCTTACGTTAGACATTGGACTTTGTACGTTCCTTTTAAGGACTGTGCAGCTTTTTTTTTGAAAAGTAGACATTAGTTCATATCTGTGATCAATACGGGGTGAATTAGTATCGTTAGCATTCAGACTTTCCCATAACTTTTAAGGATATGTTGATCGAATAAATGATTTTTGCACATAAACTACATGTAACATACTTCGCAGTTAATGTTTCAAGGACGGGTTGATCCCTTATTCTACAGATCTACTATTGATTATAAGAGACTTTCGTTACCTTATTTCCAAATACAATTTTACGAGGCAGAAAAAAATTGCAAACAGTAATAAATATTCAAAAACACTTCCAGACATTATTTGCTCATGCTCGACAATTATAAATAAACATTGGTTTTGCGAATCCAATTATAAAAAACTAAAACTTTCATTGGACTTCAATTTATCATATGTGAACATACTTTGTTAGACGAATACACTTGGGAGGACACCAATGTTCAATAACCCAAGAAATTTATGAAGCAATTAGTCAGAATACTTCAAGAAAGGGAGTTCTGAGGTTTAGGGTTCCGTTTGTTTATTTGGTAACTTTTTCCCCCTGCGCATTTCACCAAATCCCTTCTAAATAAATAAAATGGGCTGTGGTTACAAATACAGTGGGTTTAGCGATTCCATTTGGCTCGAAAAAAGAATTTGCTGAAATCCTGAATTCAAAAGTGCAGAATCCCCACAAGAACTATCATATTCAATAGTCGACAAAGGAATATAACAAAATTTAATAACTCCAGAACTTTATGCTGAAGCAATTGTTCAAATATTGGCAAAAGCACTATCCAATTCAGACAGAGAAGTCTGTTAAATGATGGTTAAATTGACTTTTATAAACATAAACTGATCCTTAGACACTATTTTGAGGATATTGAAACAATAATCCGTTTATATTTTGAAAGCCAAACAAATCAAAATGAATTAAATAGCACGTGACTTGATATGGGTCAATCGTTATATTAGCAACACATATTTCATGCCAGTTTTAAAACACACATGAATAAAATCACGTGAAAATCAGAATTTATATTAAATAAAAGTTTTTGAAATGAAAGTTTATCGTGTTGCGCAAGGAGGTTAATCTGTTTCAAATAATAACTTATACTCTTACCTACTTTTTATTTATATATCATATTTAATTTTTATATGACTTCATTTTTTTTGAAGACGCCATGGATCTCTAACATTATGTTTATATATGATAAGAAAATTTTTGTGTGGTCGGAATTAATGGAAAATGATAAATAAAAAGACTAGAATATACCAGTTCATTTCATTTTCTCCACATGCTAGTCTCGTGCGACTTCATCAACATGAATGTGGGTTTTCCCAAGATACTAATAACTCATACTAAAAACTCATACTGTAGATCACCAACTAATCAGAAGCCTGATTTTCTGGCTACTTAAGCTTTCGTCTGTTTGGTGTTCTACAACATAAGATGATAATATCATGTGGAAACTCATTTTAAATTACAACTTATAAGACATTACTTAGACAATTTTCTAATTATATTTTTATATATAGTTATTTTGAATATAAAGTTTCAAAAATGCAAGTAAAGTAAATTATTATCAGAATTGACAAAAGACAGAATCTTTTTATTTTGTTTATTTCAAAATAAAAAATTTATCTAACAGATGTAAATTATTTTTTAGTTAGAATAATTGCAATTAAAAAAAAAAATAACGTACATTTACCCTGTGAGTCTACAGTATGTTTCTGATTTTTTTTAAAGAATAAATCCAAAAAATCCTGCAAACCACAATTGAATTTATTTTGTAACACCTTAACTTGTTTTTTTCTGAAATGTATTTTCCTTGTGTAAAGAAAGAAATTGGATTGATTTTATCCAGATAACATCTACCGTCGTGAGTTTGGAAGTTCAAAGTTTTCAAATTGTAGACAATAACTTTGGGAATCGAATATGTCTTTAAAACTGAAAAACCAGAAAAGGAGACATTTGAAATGCTATGAAGTAAATAATAACATGATTCAATTTTCTATGTTGTATATGAACAAGCACTGCCTATTTTTGCAATTTTGAAATGATAATACAAAAAAAAAAAGTTAAATTGTCCCGATAAATAGTCACCTGGCATTTCAAATGATACTTGATGAACACAGCATCAATGAATAAACTATTCAAAAATTGTATTTGAATATTGAACTATGTCGTATATGTGGGCATCTACGGAAATGAAATTGCTGATCTGCTCGCTAGGGAAGGTTGCGAACTTCCCAAAGCTTCTTCTTCCAATCTGTTAGCTTCAGAGGTTCATTCCATGACTTTAGCCAGAGTGAATACCTCTTGGAGGTCGCCACCAATTCATGCATGGTACGCCGCTAAATATCCTGGTATGTCCTTGCAGTGCTCCTGTCCTAGACCTGCTCAAACGGCTTTAGCTAGACTAAGGACTGGCCACACTAAGAGTTTGACCTTCAATGGAGACGAGAAGACATATACCCTTTGTCATTGTTCGGCCATCGCGTCTCCCTCTCATCTCATCGATTGTATTGGTGCCTCTGTGAGGCAACTGTTGAATGAGGAGGACAGTTTACGATCTATTGATGCAGCATGATCTACTGGACTTGGTTTAGGATTCTAAATCAAGGGGATAAGCAACAACAACAAACACTATGTAGTATTGGGTGAATAGTAGTGAAAAATTGTAGTGGAATATTTAATAATGTAGTATTAGGTGAAAAGTAATGGAAAATTGAACTATTTAGTAGTGGGTGAATAGTAGTGGAAAATTGAGCTGTGTAGTATTAGCTAAATAGTATTGGAATATTGAACTATGTAGTAGTGGGTGAATAGTAGGGAAATATAGAACTATGTAGTAGTGGGTGGAAAACTATGCAGTAGTGGGTGTACAATAGTGGAATGTTGAACTATGTGGTAGTGGGTGAATAGTAAGGAAAATTGTAGTGTAATATTGAATGCAGAGAAAAAATTGCCGTATGTCATGATTTGATCCAAACATTCAATGATATCTTGCTATTTTAAACGAATATGAATGAAGATGAAACTTGGTATTTTTCTTATAACCTGAAAACAAAATAATAATTATCTTTTTAAGAAAGAGAGATAAATTGATAAAAAAGGGCTAAACTATGATCTTTATGTTCTATAAAGGATACTTTTCTGAAAGAATTAACTTTTAAGATCTGAAAACTGCAATAGAATTACTGTTCGCTGTGTTATTCAATTGTTTATCTTTCGATCTACGGATTATACTCCATTTTTTTCAAATTTGGCATCTACAATCTACTTTCCAATCCTTAAAATTGGTCTCACATAAGAGATTCTTATTTTGATAGCATTGAAAAGGTTCACACACACAAAAAAATCGTAATAACAACGTAATTAATCTTAACGCTTAAACAAAAAGAAGTTTTACAAAAATAATCAAACAGTTTAAATAGAAGGAATACTGTTTTGAAAACCAATAATTAAAATTGCCTTTTATTATTATGTTAACAATCCTATGACTATGCAAACATTTAGTCTTCTAACTGTATGAATACACCGTGTATTTGTTAATGTTCCAAAAGAATTTTCTTATTAAAAGAAAAGTTAAGAAAATAATGCTGATTTAATAAATGAGGTTACGTTAAAGTAAAAAATTGCGAAATAATCTCAGCTCTGAATTTAAACAATTAAACGCTTAATAGCGCGGAGAAAGGATAAGTCGATACATTCCTCGCCAGAACGCCACCTGTTCCCCGCCCCCGAAACAGTCAATAAAGTCTCCCTCTTCATCCCGAGCATCCTTCAGTCCCATCGGAAGCAGCATCCGAGCAACTCCTGTAAAAACTCTCTTCCCACCAATACACCTTTGCGTGCTGGGAAAACTACTGTAAGGATCAGCAAAAAGTAAATTTTTATTCAAGTTAAAAAAAAAGTTCTAATTTTTTTTCCATTCTGTTAGGTGACTTCGTTTCACATTTTCACTAAAATAATTGTTGCTTTAAAGAAATTTATTTAAGTGAGTATTTTTGTGAATTTCCTAGCTTGATTTTCAATTTCATTATGCTTTAAAAAGAATTTGAACTTATATCAGTGCATGTGTGAATACGAAATTTATGATGTTTTCGATTAGGAAATTTGATTTTAAAAATTAATTTTACTAAAAAAAATGTTTAATATTTTATGTATATCATTCATTACTTTTATGTCACTTTATTGCTTTTGCTTTTTTTAACGAATTATCCTATTATAAATACTCTATTTATATTTTAAATATTAAATGTATAATATTTGCTCGCATCTATACTATAATTTGTTCATGTATTAATTAAATGCAAATTTTTTAATTATTTATAAGTCAGCTATAATTTCTGAATGTGGTAAAAAAAATTTTAATAATATTGAATAATTATGGTGCCAATTATATTTATATTCAAATAAATTAGCATAATTAAAAGTAAAAAAATTGAAATTAGGTGAACTAATCCTACATAGTTATTCATTATAAATATTCTATTTATATTTAAAATATTAAATGTATAATATATGAACATATCATCTGTATTATAAGTTGTATTAATTAAATACATGTTTTTGAAATACTTATAAGTCAGATATAATTTCTGAATGTGGTAAAAATGTTAAATATGGTGCCAATTATATTTATATATGTTAGTACCATTAATTTTTACAGTAAAAAAAAATAAAATTACTCAAAATAGTTTATTTGTCTAGAGATGATATACCAAACTCAATGTTGATTTTATAATTGAACTTTCATTATAAGAACTTTTATGCGCATATTATACGAATATTTTTATTATGAGAATTTTATGATGCGAATATATTATATATGCGAATTTAATTAATATTGTGCAAATTTTATTATAATGCGAATATTTTTATTATTACGCGAATAGCAAATTTTATTATGCAAAATTTTATTATCATTGATGCGACTTTTTATTATTTATGCAAATTTTATTATCATTAATGCGAATTTTATTATTATTTAGGCGAATTTTATTATTATTTATGCGAATTTTATTACGCGAATATTTTTAAGCGCATATTATGCGAATTTTTATAGGCATTTTGTCTTTTTATTCTTTTGTAATATAGGAATATTAGAACATTATTTAATATATTACACTTATTATTCGTTTTTTTAAAATTATAATTGAATACATAATTATTGATTAAAATTATTATGAAATATTATTTTAACGTTTATATTCTTATCTTAAATTTGTAATTTTTTTGTATGTTTCCGTTAATATAAAAGTACTTAAACATTTGAATTTTTATAAGTGACTTTTAAAATAAAAATCTTTTCAAATAAAGAATTATATTTCATTAATTACGTTAAGAGGAAAATATAGTTTTCTGATGTTAAGTAATTTCACTCAATTTTTCAAGATTTAATTAAAATTGTCAGGATTTTTAAACAGTTAAATGAAAACTACTTATCTGAAAATGTCAGCAAAACGCGTTTTGTCAGTAATTCCCGATTCTTTTTTTTTCAACCCTTTTCGGACACTTTTGAAAAGCGAGTAATTTAAATATTCTTTCGCATGTAAACATTGTTCATTTATTATTCTGATTTTATTTGGAGCGGAAGTGGAAAACGCATTTAAAAAAAAAAAAAATGTTTGTTTTGAAACTTTATTAAAATAAATTCTGATTAATTAGTCAGCTAAGAAACATTCAGGTAAAAAAATTAATTTATGCATGTGCATTTTTTACTTGAAAATAAAATTTAACCTTAATAACGTTAAAATTTAACGTTGTTCAAAAATAAAATTTAACGTTACTTTGCCATACAATGAATATTTGATCTGTCGCTACACTAACAGATTCAGCATTTACCAGTGTGCCCCAAGTTGTTACGTTCACAAAAATTTTGAAGCCTTCACTTAATTTCGACAGTACCAATGGTAAAGCTTTTCAACCTCCTGATTTATCCTGTTCTTCAATAACAAAGACAAGGGTATCTCACTTCGGTAGGACTCGTTGAATTTCGAGTAAATTCCTTTAATTCGGAAGAACAAGGCTCTATCGTCAATGGCCAATTGATAGCGCTCTGGCCGTTGGCATCAGGTTCGAATCCTGGCAGTGGCATGGACGTTTGTTGGTGATTCGGAACTCACGTTAAACTGTAGGTGCCTGTCTAATTAGTCTAAAAGCGTGCAAAAAATGACCGTAGAGAGACGATCCAAACCAAATCAACGCTGCATCGTCCGCAACTATATAAAAAAAAAATTGAATTCAATGTAAATAATTTAATTATAATTTTTACTAGTTTATATAACGTTTCTAAAATTATACCTGCAGGTATATCTTGAAAATTGTATATTTTTAAATTTAAAATAATATATATAATATAAAATTTCTTATACTTTTTATATACTTTTCTGTTTTATATATATTATTTTATATACTTTTCTTTTTTAACATACTTTTCCCAATATATAACGAAAATATTTATTTTGCTAGTTTTTATTCATAATTTTTATTTTATAAAACACTACAATCTTTCAGGCAAAAGTATTAAATTTTACAAATACTTAAATGTGTATCATGCTTTTTAATAACAATCCTGGTGTAAATACAAAAATTGCATGAAAAACATAAAAATCTTGAAATTAAAAAAAAAACAACATCTAATCAACAAAATAATTTTTACGCATTTGAGATACAGTTGAATTTTTTTTTTCTTTTTGGTCCAAAATAATTTTCAAAATATCCATTTCCCTTCAATGACTTTAAAGCTTAATTAAAAGCAATTTAAAAGTATCTGTTATGTATCTTCAACAGTCTTATAAAAAAAAATTAGATGCTTATTAATACACATATTGTAATTTGTATTCACCCCAATGCAGTTATCCAAAGTTACAAAAATTTTTAATTTGATGTCGTGGAAAAATGAGGGAATGGATTTAAACTTTTTGCATTCTCTTTTGTATACGAGTTACACCCCTCCTGTAAATGAATTAGCATTATCTTGTAAAACTTTTTCCATTAAATTATTTTCTTCAGACTTATCTTAAATTGAATTCATCTAAATTACTCATTATGAGATTCTTAAAAAGAAACTATCCAAAATTTTAAGTAATTCAACTGTTTAGAGATTTTAATTTATTATTGGTTTTTTCATCTTTCTGAATTCCAGATAGCATTACTGCATTTGAATTCCTGAAAAACATTGTGTATAAAATTTGTAATACAAGGATTTTAAAATTAAAATATTATATTGATATAAATGATTCATTACATTTAATTAATAAATGCTTGTTAATATAAGCATAATTACGAACATTAATTTACATTTGATAATAAATTATTGCTCGATAAGTTACTTTAATCTTTAAAATAATCATCGTATCAAATTACTTTTAAAGATTAAAGTAATTTGATACAATTGTTATTGTATCTTATTAATTTACTTTGATACGATGATTATTTCAGTATTGATAATCGATTATGTGGGATTTATTGTGATCTAAATTTGATAACTCTTTTGTTGTTAAAATTTTTTTATAGTTCCTTTGACTATGTTTGAAAAATTTAATTTGAACAACTTGAAATCTATTTTTTAATCAGTTATTATCAAACATTCGGTTGATTTATGCAATTTATAATAATTACTAATTGTTACACAAAATTAAAAATATAATTTAATTTTTTTTTTATAATTTAGTTACAAAGAAATTTTTAGACTGCACACATATGAATTATTCCGACTATACAAACCTCAGATTATAAACGTTAAACTGTTACAAACACATAATATTCTTGTGATTGTTTCGAAATATAATTAATAGTTAGTTAACTGTACTATAAATCATTATCAAAATTAATTTTAACATAAAATTAAAAAAATACATTAAAAATAGTATAAAAATTTTACATAAAATTAATTTGTGCTAATGTATTTATATGAAAACGCTACATATCAATACAAATGTCAGAAAGGAAAAGGAATGAACTATGATGAATATATATATGTATAAAATATAAATATTTTATATATAAATAAATACTGTATGCATCATATTATAGATCGCCTATATAAGTTAAAAAGAAAAGTTATCCTAAGCTACTAAAATAATCTTACCTTGGAATTTACCTAGCTCTTGACAACGCTAGGAATCCAATATGTTTCCATATTTAGGTATCATTTCGCAAATGTTAGGCACCTAGTCTTAATTTGAGTATTTCTATAATAAATATGCTATAAATTAGTAAAATTTTTATTTACAAAAAAGCATTATTTTGCTTGTTTATGAGTTACATTATGAGTTTATTACCTTCTATATATGAATAAGCATTATCTTGAAAAACTTTTTCCATTAAGTTACTTTCTTTTGACTTTTCTTAAATTGAATTCCTTTTGCTCTTTCTGATTTTTTCAATCAACAAGCAACAAATTCAGTTGTCGGACTAACCACTATTAATTAAAAATTTTACTTTTCCCTCACACAACTATTTTTTGCCTTTTTTTATAATAATTAGCAGACGTAAATTTTTTTTTTCTCTGAACTGTCTCTATTCTGTATTTCCCACTTTCTGCAATCTATTAACTAAAAGCACTTTTAATGATTTCTTTTAATAACTACCCATTCTGACTGCCGGCCGCTTAACAACTTCGCCGTCTTCCGGACATTGTGCTTTTCTTTCTTCCGTTGTCATCCCAGAGCTGGACCCAGGGCCGGATTTTCCTATAGGTTAACTAGGCTTCAGCCTAGGGCCTCAAGATCAAGAGAGGCCTACATGCAAATTGTTAGCAAAATTAGAATGACACTATTCTAAAAAAGAGTAAACACTGAATCGAAAATAAGGAGAAATTCTACACATATGACTAATAAACAAACATAAAAATGTACTGGTTAAGATCAACGCGTTCGGCTCATTGGGTCTGTTCGTTTGCATGTACTAGATTGCACCAAAATATAGTTCATACGTTCAGTCATTTGATAGAAAATATGATACTTTTTATTGCATATTTTATTTTCGTAGTCAAAGATTTTTTTTTTATTTGAATTTTGTTTCTTTGTAAATGTTGTGTGTTATGTTTGATTAGTTATTGTTACAAAGTACTATATAGGGTGCTGAGAATAAATGTCCAAATAAGTGTTCTCGACTTTTTTTATTTATTATCTGTGCCACATTTTTTATAAAGATTAGTACCAATCACAACATGTTTCATTTAACATATTGGTATATATCACAGTAATGATGTATTTTATGATCTCTCATGTAATTTACAAACTTAAAAATGGGAGGTGAAAGGGCCTCATAAGTGGAATAGCCTAGGGCCTCTTTTCATCTAAATCCGGCCCTAGCTGGACCCCTCAACTCTTTATGTTCTTAACCTCATGTTAATAAATTGAAGTGGAAAAACTTTTCATTTATATGATCATTCGCCTTTAATATGTATGTAAATCACAAAAGTCAACATACAGATTAAAAAATTGCATTTTTTTTTATGTAGTCATACCTCTAGCATTCAAAATCCTTGGCCATCTACTACGAAGTTTGTTAAAAATATCTCCGCTTGCTTTGAAATGTCTTATAATAGTCTTAGTCTTGTCTTCTACGACCCATCTGCACTATGACTCTCCAGATCTAGGAAATCTCCCATCGTCCTCTCCTCTACTTTTGACAGTGAGTATTGCGGAACTATGTTAAAAAGAAATAAAATTCCATTTTTGAAAATAACAAAATCTACCCTGCATTAACAAACTTTACTTCCGATCTTCAGTTTCAAATGTTGCTTGTATGTTTTCTGTTTGCTTAAAGATTTTTATTTTTGTGTTTATAAATCTATATTTTCTATTTATTTCTATTATATATGTGTTTATATGCTTCTGTTGTGCATTTATGTATTTTTATATTGCTTATATTTGTTACCTCCTAGTTATCTCCCCTCCCCTTTTTTTTTTAAACTTCTTTCCCTCCTATTAACTGTTTGCTTCAAATTTTTTATTCCTGCTATTTCTGTGATACGTTATTATATTTGAATTCTGAGCAGATACGACTCTCCTATCCAATCTAGTAGTCTTATAATAGTTTTGACAGTAGATCAATTTTTCCCAACATTTTTGCAATTTTTGAACAACATTTTTCAATTCCTTCTATTAGCTCACACTCTCCCTATATATATCTTGTTCAAATTTTCAATCGTTAATAAAATACTTTTTATTCATTCTCTCAAGTTCAAATAGATTTTTTGAACTTGCAATGAATGACACTTGATGTTAATACAGTTTTTTCAAATATTAATTCAGTAATTAAATTAAATTAATTTTAGTTTTTTTAGATTTAAGTTGCATATATCTACCAATAGATGGCGCTAGATAAACTTAAAAAAAAGGAATGAAAATTATTTATAAAGGACTTTTTGCAATATAGTGTGAAAAAAGTAGGAATTGCCTAATAAAAAAAATTTTCTTTTTTTTTTATCTCAAATTCCAAATGCAAACACCAATTTTCAATTTTGTGTCATTTAGCCTTTTAAACTGTAGCATACTCTTGATTTCAATAATGACACGCAATGTTTTTGCCATTCTTGCTAAATGAGTAGGAAATCGCGTGATAAAATCTCCAAAATCATCTCTTATATATAGACTACGATCTAGTCAATATTACAGTTTTTTGCTTTTATGGAGATGTAATTTGGTTTCTACCACTCCTCACTTTTATAAAATATTATTGAGCTAATGAAATGCTTTATGTTTCGTAAATTAATTTTTTTAATATATGTAATTTCTTAAATCTCGGTATTTTAATAAGTATATGTGTTCTTTTGTGATTGAATGTATACACGCACACACTGACTAATACATTCAATATTTAAAAATATTCTGTGGGCCTGGCTGACTAATAGCGCTCTGACGCTCGATGCCACAGGTTTCGGGTTCGAGTTCAGGCGGTGCAATGGATGTTTGAAGTGGTTCGAAATCCACTTTAAGCTGTGGGTTCCAGCCTAATATTATTGTTTAGCATAGGGCTGACTACACTACCCCGTAAAAAATCAGTGTCATGGAGCTAAATCAGACTTCTTTCTACCTACGGGCGTTTCATCACAAGAGAAGCTTTCTCTCCTTCCATGAGACCACACGGATTCGTGAACTTGGTCTAGATGGTGCTGTCTACCAAGTGGAATAAAAACAACAAAAAAATACACTGTAATTCATTAACATTTTATTATTTTATGTACATAAAATTGTATCCGTTTATAGTTGTATGGAAAATTGTGTCATGATAGAATGTACTTGAATTTAGTCCTTTTTTTTTCTATATTTCGTTCCACAAAATAATTTTTTTCAATTTTCAGTGTACTTATTCTTGAGGTCTTAATATTTTACTCAATATACTGGTACTTACGTTCTCCGACTCCAGCTACTTTGTTGACGTCATCATGATAGTGGACATCACTTATGTTTCAACATTGTTACCTTCAACTACTGTCATTCCCTTCAATTGCAGACTAATCAGTTAGTCTGATAGTCAATGTAAGATTCTTTATCACAATTTTCGCTTCATTTTTCTAAAATTTAAAGAAATCAAACCCTGATAATCTAGGTTCTGGTCTAATTAGCCTAAAGTGTACAAAAAATGACCGTAGAGCGACGAACCAAACTTTATAATCTGCTGTTGTTCTAATGGAGCTGGCAATACAAAGGCAGTTAATTTTTATGCCATAAACAAGAGCTTCACCGCTGTTATTCATTTAGCACTACCCAGGGGGCACGTGTAGCTTGAAGATGCTACAGACGCGAGAGCTTGTAAAATATGCAAACTTGGTTTTTCGTGAATATTTAAAATTTCCTGTTTTCGTATTTTTTTTTTCTCGGCGCAAGAATCCATGCGTGTAATTGATTAATTTTCCTTTTGTTCTTATTTTTGATTACTTTTTTCAGTATTCATTTTCTTAATAACTAAACATTTTAAAGACTTAACAGCATAAAAATTCGATTAAAAAAATAAAACTTCTGTGATCAAAAATAGTTATAAAGGCTGATGCGAAGCAATCGCAAATTTATATAGATTCAGAGCTTTATATTTAAAACATTTCTGCAATTACAATTGGTAAAAACATGCGTTGTACAAATAAAATAGCAAAAATATTTGTTATAACAGCGTAATAAAAAAATAATAATAATGTTAACAGCTTAACGCGAATTCATTTCTACATGGCCAATGTTCATTACGTTCGTTTCATTAATTTCGCAAATCTCAAAATAATCGCATAATAAATCGTATAGCCAAACCATTTATTTCTCTAATAAACTAAAAATAACAATTTATTACTGTGTGTATGTAATAACAAATGATTGATTAAAATAAGTTTCATAAATCGCAATAATAATGACGTATTTCTATATTATACAAAGCAATTGCACCTATATACAAATGAATGTTCTTTAATGGTATTATTTTATAAAAAGAAATACAAAAAAATTTTATATTTATTTTTCTAATAAACTAAATATAACAATTTATTAGTGTATATCTAATAACAGATGATTGATCATTTTTTGTAAATAAGTTATAAAAGTTTCGTAAATCACAATCATAATGAGAGGGGCCTGATGGCCGAATGGCTAGCGCTCTGGCGTTCGGTACCACAGGTATCAGGTTCAAATCCCGGCTTTGCCCATGGGTGTTTGTAGTGGTTCGGAATCCACTTTAAGCCGTAGGTCCCGGTCCTAATAGGATCGTAGAGCGCTGCGGGGACATTGTTACTCCGCGTCCGTGGCTTACCATCAAGTTACACGCGCCCCCTGGGTAATGCAAAGATAAAGATAAATATATCAAACATCGGTGCAGCAGCCCTTATGGCGAAAGATCACGGTCTATTTGCCAGCTGCATTAGAAGAAGGAGAAACAATCATAATGAGATATGTTTCTCAAGATTATAGTGAGACAAAGAAATTGCTTTCATATTTAAATTAAGTTCTTTAATGATATTATTTTATAACCAAATACTAAAAAAGTCATATATTTTTCAAACTGAGCAAACTGTATGGAAATAACAAATGATTATTTTTTGTAGATAAAGTTTTAAATTTTCGTAAATCGCAATCAGAATGAGGAGATGTATTTCCCAAGATTATAGTGAAACAAAGCAATTGCATCTTATATACAAATGAATGTTCTTTAGTGATGTTATTTTATAGCCAAATATAAAAAAATATCATTTATTTCACTAAGAAACTGAAAATAAAATTTATTGCAGTGTATTTAATAATAATTGATAAATGATTATGAAAGATCAAATGATTATTTTTTGTAGATAAGTTATAAATGTTTCATAAATCGTAATCAGAATGAAGAGATGCATTTCCCAAGATTATAGTGAAACAACAATTGTGGTAGTTAATATAATGATAATTTATTGTAGTAAACAAAATACATTATTCTATCGATTAAATAATCAGTTACAAAATAATTACTAAACGATATAACGATGCTGGTAATAGTAATCTATATTAAAAAAATATTTATAATTTCTACTGCTATGAAATTTTTTTGTCAGATATTTATCTAAATTATTCTAAACTAGTAATATTCTTTAACACATAATTTATTAAATTCAAATTCTAGAAATAAATTATATTAACTATAAATGAAATATTGTTGAAATAACAAACAAACAAAACAACTACAACTGCATCCATATGCAAATGAATATTCTTTAATGATGTTATTTTATAACCAAATACAAAAAAATACCATTTATTTTTCTAATAAACTAAAAATAACTATTTATTACATTTGTATGCAATAACAAGCGATTGGCTATTTTTATGTAGATAAGTTATAAGATACCCACATATAAAACATTTAATATAATGAATTTACTCAATAAAAGGCATAATATATCAACATCAATCGATTGAACATCAAATATTGTTGCAAATATCAAATTATATATATAGTAAACAATTACAGTTGGTAAATAGAAAATAATTAAAGTAAATAGAAATTGATATAAAAATAAAAATAAATAACAGTAGCTTAATTTAATACAAGTGTTATAAACTTAGCTAAATTGTTGTTGTAATTTTGCGTGTGTGTATTTTATCAACATAAAAATAGGTCTCTCATTGCATTCTATATTAATGAAGAGTTCTAGGATAAATAAATAATATATTTTATTTGCGTTTTGTTCATTTCCTATAATAATTCAATTTTTCTAGAAAGTTTTTTGAACTTATTGGAATCATTTTATTGCACAGCCTTTTTTTCTTCATTGAAAATAAAACTGACTCAAAATACAAAAACAACTCCGTGAAAAATGTTTTCACAATTTTTCTCTTTAAAGATGTGGGTATTGAATATTTGGTTGCTGAATTCAGATATTTATGATACATTTAGTAATATTAATTTCTTAAAATGCAGTTTTTGCAAAATCTTATCATGAGTCTTTTTTTTGATAGATAAAATAAGCACACGTGAAATTGCAACAACAATTCATCCAAGTTTACAACGTACTTATTTTTCCATTATTGTATATTAAAATATAACTTGTTATTTTTTGTTAAAGCATTTAACATAATGAATTTACTTAATAAAAGATATAATATATCAATATCAATCGATTAGACACAAAATGTTGTGTTGCAAATATCAATTTATCAATAAAGTAATCGATTACAATTTGTAAACAGAAAATAATCCAAGTAAATAGAAATTATTATAAAAATAAAAATAAGTAACAGTAGCTTAATTTAATGAAAGCGTTATAAACTTTGTTAAATTGTTGTTGCAATTTTGAGTGTACATATAGTATCTTATCGACATAAAAATAATCGATCATTTATTATTACATAAACAATGTGGTCTATCATTGCATTCTATATTAATGAAGTGTTCTAGGAATATAAATAATATTTTATATGTATATTTAGTATTTTGTTCGTTTCCGATAATAATTCAATTTTCTAGGAAATTTTGGAATTATTAGAACCATTTTATTGCATCGGTTTTTTTTTTTTCATTGAAAATAAGAATCTAAAAATATAAAAGCAGCTTTGAGAAAAATGCTTTCACAATTTTCCTTTCTAATGGTGTTTATATCGAATATTTGGTTGATCGCTTCAAATATTTATGATACATTTATTAACATTTATTTCTTAATATGTAGTTTTTGAAAAGGTCTTATAATTTTATGTATTTATTTATTGCATGAATATAACTGAAAGATATTGTTTGGATATCACAGGTGTTTAATTTTTGCACATTGTTGATGCTATTTTCAGTCACGATACGGTCATCTAATTTTTTTCATTCATTTTTTCGTACCAAAGAATCCAGCAAAATAATTAGTTTTGAAAATGCTGGATTAAAGCAAATAAACAAATTAGCTTGGATTTATGTTGTGCTTTTACTAATAAGAATACTTAAGGTGAATTACGATAAAATAATATAATATTGCAAAATTGAATTATTTATTTATGTAACAATAACATGCTACGTGCAAACATTTCAGATGTATTTTTGAGCATTTTTATTAGATCAATGATGAATAATTTCCGGATTAAACTGAATAATATATTGTTTATTATATATTGATGAATATATTTTTGGATATAACAGGTTTTTAATTTTTCTATAATATTGGTGTTATTTTCACAATGCTTTCGTCTAAATTTTTGATTCATTTTTTATATCAAGAAATCCAGCAAAATAATTAGTTTGGAAAATTAGAGTATTGAATTATTGTTTGAACCTTTGAGTTATGTTATTTAGTGGGAAATGATAGAATTTTATTCTTCTTTTTATGTTGTCTTTTTCTATTAAGAATGTTTGAGGTGAATTGAAGTAAAATTAGTAATACAATTGTGCAAAATTGAATTATTTCTATATGTAAAGATAATATGCTATACGCAAACATTTCAGATGCATTTCTGAGCATTTTTTATTAGATCAACGAGGAATAATTTCCAGATTTAAATGGAGAATATATTTTTTATTATATATTGTTGAATATATTTTTGGATATAACAGGCTTTTAATTGTTCCATAATGTTTGTTATTTTCACAATATTTTCGCCTAACATTTTGATTCATTTTTTATATCAAGAAATTCACTAAAATAATTAGCTTGGAAAATTACTAGAGAGAAATTACATTTGAACCATTGAGTTATTTGAAAGAGTGGGAAATGATAGAATTTTCTTTTTCTTTTTATGTTGTGCCTTATCTAATAAGAATGATCAAGGTGAATTAAGGTAAAATAAGCAATACGATAGTGCAAAATTGAATTATTTCTATATGTTGTAAAGATAATATGTTATACGAAAACATTTCAGATGCATTTTTGAACATTTTTGTTAGATTATTAATGCAGATTTAACTGGAGAATATATCTAAAGCAAATAATTGAATTTACTTTGAATTTAACAATTTAGCATCGTTCACAGACACAAATATAAATAATGGTCTGCATGCCTATTTTTTTAACACAAATAATTCTATTCCTTAAATTTATGAACATTTTGCATAAATTATTAGAATAAAGGAATAACCATGGCATAAATTTATTTGCAATTGTTGTCCAAACTTTTAATGTTAAAAGTATTTTTTGTGGCTATTACCATTTTATAACTTTGTTTATGTATAAAAATTTAAGTAAGCAAAATCCTTACAAAATATCAAATTACAAATAAATTAAAAGTTAAATTTGATTTCAAATCATTAAATGAATAAGTTAAGTAATAATTAACATATGAATAATTTGTTTGGCTGAAGAAAGGGAAAAAGTATTGTTTTTCACCACAAAGGAATCCACATCCAGAAATAATCATTGATAACTTAAATATAAATGAGTATTTATATTTAAAATATCAATGATTATCCATAATGAATTGAGGAATTTTGAGATCGTACTTATTCTCCATACAACTTTGTTACAATCCCAATTATGATTCAGTGATAGTTAGTTGGATGATTCAGGTTAAAATTTTGATTGAGACATGGGTCACGTGACATAGATCACATGATATGACACATGTCATGCTAATGTCTAATGTCCTAATCAAGAATCATGGTTCCAAACTATTGAATGGGTCAATGTGAAGGTGAATAAATATCTTAACTTTAGAAAAAAATGCTAACTTTCATTATTTCTATTGATAATTTTTAGATTAAAGAAAATTACAATACTGACTTGTGCAGTATAACCTAACTTTTAAAGTATTATTTGAAATTTAAAATTAATTATATTCCAAAATAATATATAATTAATTATTTGAACAATATTATCACTATATTAATATATATTATTATATATTTGAATAATATTATGTTAATAATATCATTATTATTAATTATTTGAATATTTATTAATAAGCAATTTGCCAAAAGGATTAAACACCGGATTTATCATGCTTGATGATTTTAGAATTAAAAAATTATAACAAAGAAATTTAATTTTATCTATAACAATTTGTGTAAAGTTTCTGTTATGATTAACAGAATTTATTTCATTGTTTAAATTTCTGATTTTCATGTGCAAATCAAATATTTTTCATGAGAAAATTATACATAATACAATTATTTACAATCCCAGGACATCCATATAGTTACCTCGTATTAAATATTAATATTTTTATTGTTGTAATTTATTACATAGATCTTAAAAATGAAATAAAATAATTTCATTTCTTTAAAATATAATTTAAAATATATATTCCATTAAATAATAAACTTAAGTTGTCAAATGGTGCTTCCTTGCTTTTGTAGTATGCATAAAGTCATTATTTAGCATTCAAATTATTTCTAGCTACTATTATTTTATGCATAAAAATTCATATAGTAAACGGTAATTCATATAGTCAACTAATAAGTGAAAAGGTAATCATTTTATATGATATTATTTATGAAAAAGATTAAACACCAGATTAATCATAACTAATAAGTGAAATGGTAATCATTTTTTATGACATTTTTTAAATAAAAACGATAAAAACTAGATTTATCATAATAAGTGAAATAATATTCATTTTTTATGGCATTTTTCATGAAAAAGATTAAATACCAGACTTGTTTTAATTTAAAATGATGAAGAATGAAAGATAAATACAATATGTTTCATAGTACGATAATCGTTATTGTAATGTACATAAAAAGACTATTGAATACTTAAAATACCATTTTATTTAATGTTCTCTGAGTGGAAAATGATATATAACACTCTTGCAGGACTACTTTTTCTTTATTCATCATTTTTTCATGACTATCTACAATTCAAAATAATGATCAATAAAAAAGATATGCATCGCAGGTTACGTTGTGTATAAACAAGAAATAAATGCTTTCATTCTTCGTCCCTCAATGGCCATCGTTGAAATTTTATTGCCTGAAAAATAAAACGATTCAACCATCTCAAAGTCGAGCAAAAAAATAAAATTTTGGACATAAATCACTGCCATATAATTGAATAAATGCACGCAAAAGAACTACACAGTCGTACCCCTTAACGACTATAAAAGAAGCAACCATGAAATTATAATCTCTCCAGAAAGAAATATTAGAATGACCCACAGTTTTTGTCTTGACTAATTTTTTTACGTGGACAAAAGAAATACAAACTTAAGTCATGCCATAAACATTTTTACAACTTCCGTATACGATCTCGCGAAATGTGAGGAGAGAATGCTTTGCAGAAAATTGCTGATCTTTGCTTAATGAAATTCTCCAGCCGGTCGTTTTAAGACACTGCTGTCCAAAAATCTTTCGAGAACTCTGTGAGAAAAATGGTCCTGTTTGGGGGACATTGCAATGGAGATAGTTATATATCACCCGTTATGAGGCGGAGATATTTCTTTTTTGTATATACCGCAATCCAAAGACCTAGCTTGTTATTTTGTGTATATATTTTTTTTCTTTTCGTATGAATTTTATGAACCTTCATACATAAGGAAAGTATTACCATTTTTTTGTGATTTTTAACTGAAAATAGCGGTTTTTTTTTAGTAAATTATATTTTTATTTTAAAGACAAATGTTCTATAATTAAAATCACAGTTCTTGTCTGATATTCTTACATTTAGCAATTTTTATGTTGCTGTTGTTTCCAAATGTACGCAATTTGACTCGAGTTCATTTATTACTTTAATGATAAATATGTAGAACAACTGACGTTATCCAAGGTACACTATAGGGGAAGTGGCTGGCAGCTATTCATCCAAGTGAATAGCATGGGGTGTCGAATAGAGGTTCGAACAAAGGGCACTTGATTAAAAATTAGAGAGGTCCCCCAAAAAATTCTGTGTCTATGCTAAGTTTGATTTTCGATTCGTTCTATGGTAATCTTGTGCACACGATGGCTAAACAGTCCGGGACCGACAGTTTATCGTGGATTCCGAACCACTAATAGACATCCATGCCATCGATTCATGATTCGAACCTGAAGCTAATGAACCAAAGGCCAGAGCTGCTAACCTATTGACCATTAAGCCGCTGAAAAATAAAAGTTAAATACAATCTGATTCTTAGTGAATGACATAATTCCTAATAAGCTTCCTAAGATAATTCATTATTGTAATGTACATAAAGAGACTATTAAATATTAATATAATACCATTTCATTTAATGTTCTTTGAGTGGAAAATGATATATAACACTCTTTGCAAGACAACTTTTTTCTTTATTCATCATTTTTTCATGACTATCTACAATTCAAAATAATGATCAATAAAAGATATGCATCACGGGTAACGTTGTGTATAAACAAGAAATAAATGCTTTCATTCTTCGTCCCTCAATGGCTATCGTTGAAATTTTATTGCCTGAAAAATAAAACGATTTAACATTCTCAAAGTCGAGCAGAAAAATTTTTTTTGTAAAGGATTCGGACATAAATCACTGCCATATAATCGAATAAATGCGCGCAAAAGAACTGCACAAGTCGTACACTTAAAGACTCTATAAAAGAAGCAACCATGAAATTATAATCACTCGAGAAAGAAATATTAGAATGACCCCAGTTTTTGTCTTGACTAATTCTTTTTTACGTGGACAAAAGGAATAAAAACTCTTAAGTCATGCCATAAACATTTTTACAACTTCCGTATACGATCTACGAAATGTGAGGAGAGAATGCTTTTGCAGAAAATTGCTGATCTCATTGCTTTTAATGAAATTCTCCAGCCGGTCATTTTAAGACTGCTGTCCAAAAATCTTTCAAGAACTCTGTGAGAAAAAAATGTCCTGTTTGGGGGACATTGCAATAGAGATAGTTATATATCACCCGTTATGAGGCGAAGATATTTCTTTTTTGTGTACTCCAATCCAAAGACCTAGCTTGTTATTTTTATATATTTATGAACTCTTCATACATAAGGAAAGTATTACCGTTTTTTGTGGTTTTAACTGAAAAAAAGCCGTTTCCTTTTTAGTAAATTCTTTTTAAAATAAAAAGACAAAAAGTTCTATAAATAGTATTCCAGTCTTATCTTAGATTAATATATTTAACAATAATGTTGTTGTTGTTTCCAAATATACACTCAAGAGCCAAAACATTATGACCACCCTACATTTTGCAATGAACTCGCCTGGATGACGTGGAAGGCACGTGATCAGGTGGAAGTGGTATTTAACTGCTGCTGGAGAGTCTGAAGAATCATTCTTTCACTTACTTCTATGTGTGATGGGAAAGGCTGCTGATCTAAGCAACTTTGATAGAGGGAAGATTGTAATGGCTCGAAGGCTCAGAACAAGTATTTCCGAAACTGCACGACTCGTGGGTTGTTCGCGATCTACAGTTGTTAGTACTTATGCAAAGTGGATGAATGATGGTGAAACCAGTAGTAGACGACATGGTGTTGGACGTCCACACGCTATCAAACAAAAATATCGTCGGAGACTGTCTCGCATGGTGAAGCAAAACTGGAGCCAGACAGTGGCTCAGCTGAAAGCCCAATACAATGCAGGGCCAAGTAGAATAGTATCGGAGCACACTGTTCAGCGGACACTGTTGGATATGGGCTACGCAGCAAACGTCCCACTCATGTGTCTTTGCCGACCAAGCGTCATCGCCAACTGCGCCTGCGCTGGTCCCGGGAACATCTTGACTGGTCCATGGATCAGTGGGAGAGAAGTGCCTGGTCAGATGAATTATAGTTTGTCATTCATTACGTCGATGGCCTTGTCAGGATACGCCATCTTCCAGGCGAACAGTTCTCCCTCAATGTACAGTAGGTCATACACAGGCCGGTGGTGGCGGTATTATGCTGTGGGGAATGTTCTCTAGGGCGTCTCTGGGACCCGTGGTTGTGGTAGAGCAGACCATGAATGCTACAGGGTATCTGAACATCATTGCGCTCCAGTTGCACCCTTACATGCCCTCTGTTTTTCCAGCTGGAAATGGAATGTTCCAACAGGACAACGCCCCTTATCACAAGGTTAAAATTGTGTTGGAGTGGTTCCAGGAACATGATGCTGGATTCCAGTTAATGTCCTGGCCGCCTAACTCACCGGATCGCAATCCGATAGAACACATTTGGGATGTCCTGTGACGGCAGCTCAGAGTTCAAAGACCACCAATTCGCAATATCTCGGATTTGCGTGACCGTTGCCTAAACATCTGGTACAATCTATCTCCGGCCATCTACCAAGGACTTGTGGCATCCATGGCAAGGCGGGTTAAAGCTGTGCTGCGCGCCAAAGGGGGGGGCCAACTCGTTATTGACAGGTGGTCATAATGTCTTGGATCTTGAGTGTATGTAGTTTGACTCGAATTCATTTTTTACTGCCTTTAATGATAAATATGTAGCAGATCTGGTGTTACCCAGGGTACATTATGGGGAAGTGGCAATTCACCCAAGTGAATAGCGCGTGGTGTCGAATAGAGGTACGATCAAAGGGCACTTAATAAAAACCTGATAAGAGGTGTCTCCAAAAAGCATCTATGTCTATGCTAGTTTTGATTTGGTCTAAGGTCATCTTATGCACACGATGGCTAAACAGACCTAGACGTAGAGTTTAACGTGGATTCTGAACCAATAACAAACATCCATGCCGCCGCCATGATTCCAACCTGAAGCCTATGGAACCGAAGGCAGAGGGCTAGCTTATTGGCCATCAGGCCGCTGAATGAATACAATCTATTTCATAATGAAATAAATAATTCCCTATTAAGATTCCTAAAACAATTCATTATTGTAATGTACATAAAAAGACTATTGAATACTTAATTTAATACCATTTCATTTAATGCTCTATGAGTGGAAAATGATATATAACACTATTTGAAAGACTCCTTTTTCTTTATTCATCAAATTTTCAAGACTGTCTACATTCCAAAATAATGATCAATAAAAGATATGCATCGCATGTTACGTTGTCATAAACAAGAAATAAATGCTTTCATTCTTCATCCCGCAATGGCCATCGTTGAAATTTTATTGCCAGAAAAATAAACGGTTTAACATTCTCAAAGTCGTCCAAAAAAAGTCTGGAAAGGATTTGGACATAAATCACTGCCATAAAATCGAATAAATGCACGCAAAAGAACTGCACAGTCGTACACTTAAAGACTCTATAAAAGAAGCAACCATGAAATTATAATCTCTCCAGAAAGAAATCTTAGAATGACCACAGTTTTTGTCTTGACTAATTCTTTTTACATGGACAAAAGAAATACAAACTCTTAAGTCATGCCATAAATATTTTTACAAATTCCGTATACGATCTCGCGAAATGTGAGGAGAGAATGCTTTCAGAAAATTGCTGATGTCATTGCTTTTAATGAAATTCTCCAGCCGGTCGTTTTAAGACACTGCTGTCCAAAAATCTTTCGAGAACTCTGTGAGAAAAATGGTCCTGTTTGGGGGACATTGCAATAGAGATAGTTATATATCACCCGTTATGAGGCGGAGATATTTCTTTTTGTATTCTCCAATCCCAAGACCTAGCTTGCTTTTTGTGTATACTTTTTTTTTGTCTTTTCGTATGAATTTTATGAACTCTTCATACATAAGTAAAGTATTACAGTTTTTTTTAGGTTTTTAACTGGAAAATAGCCGTTTCCTTTTTAGCAAATTATCTTTTTAATGTAAAGACAAAAGTTCTATAAATAAAATCCCACTCTTGTCTGAGATTCTTATATTTAACAATTTTTATGTTATTGTTATTTCCAAATGTACGTAGTTTAACTAGAGTTCATTTATTACTTTAATGATAAATATGTAGCAGATTTGGCGTTATTCAGGTTATACTATGAGGAAGTGTCAGCTAAGCTTACAGATAGCATGTGGTGAGGAATAGAGGGAGTGGACATAACTCACTTCATTAAAAACTCGATAAACGATGTCCCCGAAACTCTTCTGAGTCTATGCTAGGAATCATCATCATCGGCGCAACAGCCCCATGGTGGTGCAAAGCCGTCTCCCTACTTTTTAGATTTCTAGAGAAGAAATAGCTTCTTTTAAGGGGTAGGGTTGTCAGCGCTACGTCCAACAGTCATAATAGACCGGTACCGCCGATTTAGAGTGGATTCCGAACCAATACAAACAAATATGGCATCGCCGCGACTCGAACCCAAAAACTGTGGCACCGAAGGCCAGAGCTCTAATAACTGGGCCATCAAACCCCTATGCTAGAAATAGATATGGTATATCTTTAGTAGGGAAGATTGCCATTCCAACGGGTTCTTAAAGCTCTATAAAGGAAGCAACCATGAAATTATGATCTCTCAACAAAGGAATCTTAGAATGACCCTCAGTTTTGTCTAATAAGCTTCCTAAGATAATTTATTCTAATGTACATAGAGCATATTGAATACTTAATTTAATACCCTTTAGTTTAATGGAAAAATCGTATAGCTATCATATATAACACTTTTTGAAAGACTTTTTCTTTATTCAACATTTTTTCAACAATTCAAAATAATGATCAACAAAAAGATATGCATCACGGGTTACGTTGTGTATAAACAAGAAATAAATGCTTTCATTCTTCGCCCCTCAATGGCCATCGTTGAAATTTTATTGCTTAAAAATAAAACGATTCAACATTCACAAAGCCAAGCAAAAAAATAAAGAATTGGAAAGGGTTCGGACGTAAATGTCATATAATCGAATAAATGCGCGCAAAAGAACTCCAGTTAAACCCTTAAAGACTCTATAAAAGAAGCAACCATGAAATTATAATCTCTCCAGAAAGAAATCTTAGAATGACCCCCAGTTTTTGTCTTGACTAATTCTTTTTACGTGGACAAAGGAATAAAAACTCTTAAGTCATGCCATAAACATTTTTACAACTTCGTATACGATCTACGAAATGTGAGGAGAGAATGCTTCGCAGAAAGTTGCTGATCTCATTGCTTTTAATGAAATTCTCCAGCCGGTCGTTTTAAGACACTGCTCGCCAAAAAAAAAAAAAAAAAAAATGGTCCTATTTGGGTACATTGCAATAGAGACATAGTTATATATCACCCGTTATAAGGCGGAGATATTCCTTTTTGTATACTCCAATCCAAAGACCTAGCTTGTTATTTTGTGTATATTTTTTTTCTTTTCGTATGAGTTTTATGAACCCTTCATACATAAGGAAAGTATTACCGCTTTTTGTGGTGTTAACCGAAAAATAGCCGTTTCCTTTTAGTAAATTATATTTTTAATGTAAAGACAAAAGTTCCATAATTAAAATCTCAGTCTTGTCTGAGATTCATATATTTAACAATTTTTATGATGTTGTTGTTTGCATATGTATGTAGTTTGACTAGTTTGGTTTGATTTGTTGCTCTACTGTCATCTTGTGCACACTTTAGGCTAAACAGACCTGCATCTACAATTTAAAGTGGATTCGAACCACTACAAACATCCATTGCACCGCCGGTACTCGAACCCGAAACCTGTGGTACCGTGTAGTTTGACTAGAGCTCATTTATTACTTTAACGATAAATATGTAGAAGGTCTGGTGTTATCCAGGGTACACTATGAGTGTCAGCTAAGCTTAAAAGATAGCATGCGGTGAGCAACAGAGGACAGGACAAAAGGCACTTTAAAAACTCGATAAACGATGCCCCCAAAAGCTTCTATGCTAGGAATCATCATCATCGGCGGAACAGCTCCATGGTTGGCCAAGGCCGTTGCCCTACTGCAGATTTCTTGAGAGGAAATGGCTTCTTTTCTTAAGGGATAGGGTTGTCAGCTCTACGTCCAACAGTCATGACAGACAGGGACATCCGGTTTAAAGTGGATTCCGAACCACTACAAACATAAATGCGGTCGTCGGAATTCGAACCCGAAAACTGTGACACAGAAGGCCAGAGCGCTAATCACTCGGCCATCAGACCCCCTATGCTTAGGAATATAGATATATCTTTAGTATTGGGTCAGATTGCCATTCTAATGGGTTTTTAAAGACTCTATAAAAGAAGCAACCATGAAATTATAATCTATCAAGAAAGAATGACCCACAGTTTTTGTCTTGACTAATTCTTTTTACGTGAGCAAATGGAATAAAAAACTCTTAAGTCATGCCATAAACATGTTTACAACTTTCGTATACGATCTCGCGAAATGTGAGTGTGTAGTTCGCAAATGTATGTAGTTTGACTCGAATTCATGTATTACTTTAATGATAAATATGTAGCAAATCTGGCGCTATCCAGGGTGCATTATGAAGAAGTGGCAGCTATTCACACAAGTGAACAGCATGTGGGGACTAATAGATGTCCGAACGAAGGGTACTTGAGTAACAACTCGATAAGAGATGTACACAAAAAGCTTCTGTCTATACTAGGTTTGGTGTGTCGCATCGCTCTACGATCATCTTGTGCACACGATGGCTAAACAGACTGGAATCCACAGTTTAACGTGGTTTCGAACCAGTCACAAACATCCATATCCCGCCTTGATTCGAACCTTACGCCTATGGAACAAAAGGCCAGAGCGCTAACCTATTGGCCATCAGGCCGCTGCAAAATAAAAGATAAATACAAACTGTTTCATAGTGAATGAGATAATTCCCTAATAAGCTTCTTAAGATAATTTATTATTGCAATGTACGTAAAGAGACTATTGAATACTTAATTTAATGTCATTTCGTTTAATGGAAGAATCATATAGCTATCATATTTCTCTTTGAAAGACTCCTTTTTCTTTATTCGTAATTTTTCCACGACAATCTACAATTCAAAATAACGATCAATAAAAGATATGTATCACAGGTTACGTTGTGTATAAACAAGAAATAAATGCTCTCATTCTTCGTCCCTCAATGGCCATCGCTGAAATTTTATTGCCTGAAAAATAAAACGATTTAACATTCTCAAAGCCAAGCAAAAAAAAAAAAAGTGGAAAGGATTTGGACATAAATCACTGCCATATAATCGAATAAATGCATGCAAAAATAACTGCACAGTCAAAAAACCCATAAAGACTCTATAAAAGAATCAACCATGAAATTATAATCTTCGAGAAAGAAATCTTAGAATGACCCAATTTTTTTGTCTTGACTAATTCTTTTTTACGTGGACAAAAGAAATACAAACTCTTAAGTCATGCCATAAACATTTTTACAACTTCCGTATACGATCTACGAAATGTGAGGAGAGAATGCTTTGCAGAAAATTGCTGATCTCATTGCTTTTAATGAAATTCTCCAGCCGGTCGTTTTAAGACACTGCTGTCCAAAAATCTTTCGAAAAAATGGTCCTGTTTGGGGACATTGCAATAGAGACATAGTTATATATCACCCGTTATGTGGCGAAAATATTTCTTTTTGTATATTCCAATCCAAAGACCTAGCTTGTTATTTTGTGTATATTTTTTTCTTTTCGTATGAGTTTTATGAACCCTTCATACATAAGGAAAGTATTACCCCTTTTTGTGGTGTTATCCGAAAAAATAACCGTTTCCTTTTTTAGTAAATTATATTTTTAATGTAAAGACAAAATTTCTATAAATAAAATGCCAGTCTTGTCTGAGATGCTTATATTTAACAATGTTTATGTTGTTGTTGTCTTCAAAAATATGTAGTGTGGCTCTAATTCAGTACTGACTTTAATGATAAATATGTAGCAAATATGCGTTATCCAGGGTACACTATGGGTAAGTGGCAGCTATTTTCTCTAGTGAATAGCATGTAAATAGAGGAATATAGATCCGTACAAAGGGTATTTGATTAAAAAATTGATAAGAAATGTACCCAAAAAGCTTCTGTGTGTATACTAAGTTTGGTTTGCCGCATCGCTCTACGGTTATCTTGTGCACACGATGGCTAAACAGACCGAGACCTACAGTTTAACGTGGATTCTGAACCGCTAACAAACATCCATGCGACCGCCATGATTCGAACCTTAAGCCTATGGAACCAAAAGCCAGAGCGCTAGCCTATTGGCCAACAGGCCGAGGGAAAATGAAAGATAAATGCAATATGTTTCATAGTAAAGGACATAATTCCCCTAATAGGCTTCTTAAGATAATTCATTATTGTAATGTACATAAAAGAGACTATTGAATACTTAATATAATACCATTTCATTTAATGTTCTCTGAGTGGAAAATGATATATAACACTCTTTGCAAGACTACTTTTTTCTTTATTCATCATTTTTTCATGACTATCTACAATTCAAAATAATGATCAATAAAAGATATGCATCGCAGGTTACGTTGCGTATAAACAAGAAATAAATGCTCTCATTCTTCGTCCCTCAATGGCTATCGTTGAAATTTTATTGCCTGAAAAAAAATAAAACGATTGAACATTCTGAAAGTCGAGCAAAAGAAAAAAAAAAAAAATTGGAAAGGATTCGGACATAAATCACTGACATATAATCGAATAAATGCACGCAGAAGAACTGCACCGTCGTACCCTTAAAGACTATAAAAGAAGCAACTATGAAATTATAATCTCTCGAGAAAGAAATCTTAGAATGACCCACAGTTTTTGTCTTGACTAATTCTTTTTACGTGGACAAAAGAAATACAAACTCTTAAGTCATGCCATAAACATTTTTTACAACTTCCGTATACGATCCACGAAATGTGAGGAGAGAATGCTTTGCAGAAAATTGCTGATCTCATTGCTTTTAATGAAATTCTCCTAGCCTGTCGTTTTAAGACACTGCTGTCCAAAAATCTTTCGAGAACTCTGTGAGAAAAAATGGTCCTGTTTGGGGACATTGCAATAGAGATAGTTATATATCACCGTTATGAGGCGGAGATATTTCTTTTTTGTATACCCAATCCAAAGACCTAGCTTGTTATTTTTGTGTATATATTTTTTTTCTTTTCGTATGAATTTTATGAACCCTTCATACATAAGGAATGCATTGCCTTTTTTGTGGTTTTAACTGAAAATAGCCGTTTCCTTTTTAGTAATTATTTTTATAATTTAAGAATAAAAGTTTTATAAATAAAATCCCAGTCTTGTCTGAGGGTTTTATATTTAACAATTTTTATGTTGTTGTTTCCAAATGTATGTCATTTGACTCGTTCATCTATTACTTTAATGATAAAAAATGTAGCAGATTTAGCTTTATCCAGGATACAATATGGGGAAGTGCTATTTGTGCCACAGGACTCTTTCCTTGTTCGGACCTCTTTTTTTACGACATGCTATTCACCCAGTTGAATAGCATGTGGTGAGGAATAGAGGTTCGAACAAAGGTCACTTGATTAAAAAAACTCGATAGTCGATGTTTCCCAAAAGCTTCTGAGTCTATACTAAGAATAGATGTGATAAAGCTTTGTTTGGCCAGTTGTCCTTCAAATGGGCTTATGGAGGATGTGTTTAAATTATGAACCAATTCCCACCCTTAATTTATTTTCATTATTATTTTCCAGTGGCAAGAGAAAATGACAAATTCTTACATGATCAAAAACAGTGCAAAACACTCACAAGTAAAAAAGAAATCAATAAGAGAAAAATCATTGTCTCTTCAGCAGAGTTCTAGAGATCCAATATCTTTTCACCTCGAGATCCTGGCAACCTGATAGCCAATTAGCTAGCGCTCTGGTCTTTGATACCACAGACCTCAGGTTCAAATCCTGGCGGTGGCATGGATGTTTATTGGTGGTTCGGAATCCCCGTTAAACTGTTGGTCCCCCTAATTAGCCTAAAGTGTGCACAAAAATGACCATAAAGCGGCAAAACAAAACCTCGAAATCCTAATGCAAGGCCGGTCATCCAGCTATGTGGTGTCTATCCGTGATCTCGCCTTACCTACAGTGCCGATAGTAGTAGATCTTTTAGCTTTTAGCAGCCTAGATGTTACCAGGATTCACCACTGAGAGGTAGATTTTCAGAGGTCCAATTTCTTTCAGATCAATTCCAAATGCATAAAGGAGCATCACATCTCTACTGACAGTGATACGTAGTAATGTAGGAATGTTAGATTACTCACATAATGCCCTACTCCAATTTTGAACAAGCATTCTCGAAGACACGGTAACCTTGATTCGTTTAACGGGTTCGAATCCAACTATTTTAGCTTGTAAACTCTACACCATGCACACCATGTTGCTTCGACCCATAATAGTAGACATAACGGCTTAAATTAATGAATATTTTTAAATATTTAATCACAACAAAAAATTCATCTTAATTCAACAAGTAAAATATAAAAAAAAAAATTTTTTTAAAGTCAATTCCTACTTTTTTCTTCTTCAATATATTGCAGAAAATCTTTTATAAATAATTTTCATTCATTTTTTAAGTTAAAAAAATTCTCTCTTTTCTCTCTCTCTCTCACACAAACTTTCTCTCACACATACACACTTTCCATCTCTCTCACTAATTATTCACATGTTTCATTTTCCATTTTTGTTCCCTCCTTGACTCAGACTAGAACCCAGAATAAAAAAAAAAAAAAAAAGAAACTGAAAACGAAAAATTTTTTTCAGAAATCTACACGCTTCACCACTGACGGTATTTATTCCTAAATTTATATCCTGTTAAATATCTTATATAAGAGAAATTTTTCTCCCTATAAAACTAAAATTAATTAATTAGAATTAATTACAGAATTAATATTTGAAAAACTGTGTTAACAGCAATTGTCATCCACTACAAATTCAAAAAAAATGTATTTGAACTTGAGTGTATGAATAAAAAGTATTTTATGGACGATTGAAAATTTGAACAAGATATATATAGGGAGTGTGTGAACTAATAGTAGGAATTGAAAAATATACTCATGTACACAATGTGAGTCAGAATTGAAAGAGACAACTTTGTGGGATAAGATAGCCCATGAAAATAGTTGCATGTGATCTCATTTTTTGTTACTTAAATATTTGATCTAGATCTACATAAGCTGCCATGACACCATACAGGCGTAGGCACGTGCATTTACAACAATTTTTATTGTGGACAAATTTCTTTTTTTATTGTTGCGAAACCGGAAATCGTTGTGTCCCAATTGATTGGTCAATCTGAAACAATTCTGATCATTGTCCTAAAAATAACATCTAGAAACAAGAATTGTTCTAGATGATGGGTGGCCAACCCAAATGGTCTTGCAGGCCACTTTGGAAATACATGATTACTTCGGGGGCCGCATATAAAATTAAACATCCCCATATTAGATTTCGACATACTATAGACACGTTTTTGGAATGAAAATTGAAACATAATGAGTTATTATTAGTGTGCTTACTATTATTCGTATATGTAAACATAGATAATATAATAATAATGATACTAAAACGCACATATATAACACTAAAAATGAAATATAAAAAATATATATAAATGAAATCATTAGAAAATATTTGATTTACTAGTGCCATATTTGTTCTCCATTCTTTCACTTAACTTTTGCAAATCGATCTCAATTTGGGTATTTGAACATCATAATGGGTGTTGCGTCCGTTTTGTTTCAGAGTGTTTTGCGTTTGGTCAATTTCGTTCGCAATTTCATTCTAAAAACGATTCGTAAGTGTAAGTTGAATTAAAAGCGCTAATAACTCGAACTAAGAGTCTGGTTTGCTCTGCTATCCACAATCAACTTTGCGTATCTAGGGTATATTTGCGCTAGATGTTCCAAGATGCACTCATCATGAGTTTGCAGAATATAATTTAATTATTCTTGCGCACTCATAACTGTAAACTCATAAATAAAACAGGCAATATCTATCATATATTCACAAGAATATTACTTTTAAATTAAAGTTAATTTTTCTCATAATTTCGAGAGTTAATTTTTGATTATATGGATGTTTGATTTTATTTTTTGTTTGAGAGTTTACTTTTGATTATATGGATGCTTTTGCTTATATGGATGATTTTGATTATATGATGTATTTTTTAATACATTGGTTTTCATTACTTTGGCTATTTTAAAATAAATATATTTTGTAAAAGTTGGATAAATCTCATAGGCAGCAAAAATATTTAAGTCGGGACGCGGGTTGGCCACCCCCTGTTCTAGTTTGACCAGTCAATTGAGGCACTACTATTGTATTGCATCCAGAAATATATGTAGGTAATTTCTCGCACTAATAAAGAGATTGGTTGGATCTCAATCATGTTGAAATCATAGTCACCATCGTTAAAAGAGACGGCATTACTTGTTTTACTGACATGACATTTTTTGTTTTAATGACATGCTTTGTGAACGAAAACATAATCTAGTTTTTAATTTCGTTTGGGCTTGTCCATGTAAATGATACTCTGGTTTAAAAATTTGATATTGTTGACAAGCAACTCTCAGTAGACCTGTTAATTTTTATATTAAAGTCTTTAGATGCTTTTAAAAAAGAAATTGAGTCAAGGCAAATCTTGAAATTGCAGTTCCTTAATTGACTGGTCATTCGAACAATCCATCGTGCCAGAAATTGTATCCGTAATTTTTGAGTAATTTTTAATTAATAAAAATATATTGGATCACAATCATACTGAAATCATAGTAGCCATTGTTTAAAAGGCTGACCTTTTATATTTTTACTCATTTTTTTTTTTTTGTTCTTAAAGAAATGTTTTGTAAAATTAAAAAAAAAATATTTTTAACTTCTGTTGACCATTCAAATTATACTTTGATTTAAAAAATGAAAAAGAAAAATGTTATTTTGTATTTAAAAATATTTCATTTGTTCATTCTCATATTTTATCGTCAAGTATAACATGTTTCTCTCGCATATTATGCATTGCTACTTAAAAATGTTTATTTTTGTGCGCTCTATTCATTCATTAAAAAATAATAACAAATTTGCCAACACACCTTCAATAAATAAAAATTAAAAACATTTCATTTAAAAAAAATGGTCATCTTATATCGGCAGGCATTCTTGTTCATATATATACGTTTATTTTTTTATTAAAATAATTCTTAGTGAACAATTTAAATATTTAAACAAATTATTTAATACAAAATATCCCTTTTGTGCCAGAACTGGCATTATATTCTACAAAATAAAATTTTTTTGTATATAATATTATAGTTTCTGATTATCGAACACTTTCACTGCAGGTCATTTGTTACTGAAATGTAACAGATTCAGCGGACCTAGTACATTTTTGTACTGATGTAATGTTGTATAATAATGTATTAATTACTAATTACATTTTATAAGGCCTGAATGGCCGAAGCACTCTGGCGCTCGGTGCCACAGGTTTCGGGTTCGAGTCCCGGCGGTGCCCTGGATGTTTGTAGGGGTTCGGAATCCACTTTAAGCCGTAGGTCCCAGTCTTAGGACTGTAAAGCGTCACGGAGTAGAAGTCAGACTTCTACCTATGGGTGCTCCATCAGAACAGAAGCTGCACCCATCCTCCCATGAGGGACACGACAACAACAACAACAACAACATTTTATAATGACATAATGTACTGACATTTTTGACTCAAAAACTTTGAAAACCCTCAGACAGGGCACCTATTTGATTACATTCTCCTCTCTCTTCTCCTCTAGCCTGATGGCTAATTGTCTAGCCTCTGGCCTTTGGTATGCACAAGCTTCAAGTTCGGATCTTGGAGGTGGCAGTGGTTTAATTCCGTGTTAAACTGTAGGTCGCGGTATAATTACCTTAAGACTGCACAAAATGATTGTAAGACAAGCAAACTTCTAGCCTGATGGAAGTACCTTTAAGTTTACATATTTTATCTTATCCCATCATTTTTGAAACATCATTGCATAACTTTTTTCTATTATTACAAAAAGTTTTAAATTAAAGCGTTGTGAAAGATTATTATAAATGTGAATATTTAAATTATTTATAGGCATAAACTTGGATTGTTTCATATCTGTGTATTTGTAAATGAGTTATCATGTATCATGTCAAACTGTATGGAACAATAAATTTTATGGAATTTGTACCATGAATTATTCATAACCCTTTCTGATAAATGCTCATCTCTGAATTTCATGTAAAAATGTTACTTTTGAATCAAGATGAAAATTAGGCATACATATTTACACTAATTTAAATGGAATAAGAAATTTTCAGTCTAAATTTGCTATTTCGATTTTCACTCCTTTTATGATAGCGAAACATGCAATCCGTATTTATTTACAGAACGCTATAGTTTCCGCTCTCATTAACAACCAAAGCAGATATTCAAATGTTTCTTGAAAGACAACATCAATGAATATAATCTAGTAATTTGCATAATTATGTTGTCCAATAGAATTTAATGAATACATTTCTGTGGTATGCATTCTTTTCAGAAATTTCTGACAGGTTTATCAATTAGAATTAGAGATCAATAAACTACGTAATATTATATTGTTCGGTAAAAAAAAATTTAACATCTGTAGTAGTGATTTTTTATAAAAAGAAAAGTGATTTGTTTAATTTGATTTATTCCATTTAAATCAATGGCAATTAAGTGAGCCAAAAAAAAAATTAAAATAACTAATGTTCATACGTCTCGTTTTTAAAATATATCACTATTTTTGTCAAAATTTTATTCCTAAATTCCTTTTGCACCGAATTTCAACGCTTTAACTCTAAATTATCATTTCGATTTTTTTTTTTCTGCTAATTCACAAAAATTTATCTTTTTACCACTGATGTTAATTGCTATTACGCCAAAATTGTTAGCTAATACGCCAATATTTATTGTTGTTTTGCCAAAATGTTTTATGTTGTTTACGATGCCGAATTCGAATGATAAAAAATAATAATTAAAAAGGGGGAAAAAAATCAGAGAACTACAATTTTGGCGGCACATTATCTATGTGCCTCAAAAGGTCCCAGTAATAGGTTAATAAGGGTCAATGAAAACGTTCACCCCCGTCTGATCTACTATAATATGGGCCATCGAGGCAATTTCTAATGTTCCTGTTGAAAAATTGGATAAAATTTAAAATAACGCAAACCGGAAAAAAGATATGCATTTATGAACAATGATAAAAAAATGGAGACAGGACAATTTTTCGATTATTTGCTTGAGAGATGTTCCTTTCAGAGAGAAAATCCTGTTCAGTATGACAGTTCATTACAAATTTAGCCTTTGCAAAGCGCAATTAATTCTCATCTATATCATTCCAGATCTTTTTCATCCACTAACCCACACCGATGTATTATGCGAGTTGCGTTTTATCCAGTTTTCTATATCACTTAACACCGTTAGTTTCTTTTCTAATGTTTATAACGTGTGTTTTAATCATACAAACTTTTGTCAATTTTTATTGGCAAAAAGCATTTATAAGTAGTAGTTTTAAAGAATGAAATTTTAAGAAACGTTATAAAAAAAATTTACAAATTGTATATTAAATGGCCTATAATCCACATCACAAAACTTTAAGTTTTTTTTTTAGCTATAATCCATGGATTATAAGTAGAAAATTAGGGAAATTAAACAAGTTGAATTCCTGTTTTACTTTGTTTACTAGTACAGCAACCAGTTTTTGTCCAATCTTCCTGCAGCTTAAACAGGGAACCGAACAAGCGAAAGGGCAAACGCCTATGGAATAGAAATGGGGCAGTCAATATTGACACCCACTCGGGACGCTAAGCGTAACGAATCCCTGGTCGAAATAAGATCACAATGCAGCAGCAGCAGGTATGGCGGGGCGAGATTCTCGGACGATCGCTTATTATGATGGATGATCGGCCACCAGTCGGAAATTTCAGCCTTCACGCTTCGCCTCGTCCCATCAGTCGCCGGAGGGCTCATATTTTATCCGCGGACATTCCGTCACTTTCCATTTACAATGAGTCTTCCCCTACACTTAATAATGGAAAGAGAGGGTGCTTTAAAAAGGGGGTCAAGGGGTTAGAGGGAGGATTTAACCCATTTCATTGGAAATAAGTTGATGTGAATTTACATTTTGGTTTTTTGAAATCGATAGATGTAAGGTATTGGAAATAATAAACATCGGCATCAAATTTAATTTTTATTGATAGGTTTGGTTTGTCGCTCTACGTCATCTTGTGCACATGAGAGCTAGATAGACCGGGACCTACAGTTTCATGTGGATTCCGAACCACTCACAAACATTCATGACTTCGTCAGAATTCGAACCTGAAGCTTGTGGTACCGAAGGCCAGAGTTTTGGAGGCCTGACAGATGTTGCATTGTGTTACCCAACTTTCCTTCTTTTTCTTCTTTTTCCACATCTCACCGCCATACATAGCGACCTGATGGTCAATTGCCTAGCGCTCTGGCCTTTGGTACCACAGGCTTCAGGTTGGAATCCTGGCGGTGGCATGGATGTTTGTGCGTGGTTCGGAATCCACGTTAAACTGTAAGTCTCCGTCTAATTAGCCTAAAAAGTGTGCACAAAATGACCGTAGAGCTACAAACCAAACCACCGCCATACATAGAGCTATATATCATCAATAGCACGACAGCCCAGGGCGGGCCAAAGATTTCCTATGAAGAGATTTCCATGCTTTTCTCTCTGTGACAAGGGTCCTCCAATTCTTAACCTTTAGTGCAGCAAAAAATATTTTTGCAACTGAGTCTATTCATCTCAACTCAGGTCGTCCTCATCCTCTTTGTCCCTGTGGCTTTGCCAAAAAGAGCAGCAACAGCAGTAATAAGGCCTTAGGTCTATATACCGATAAAACATTATCAAGTTCCAACAGTTAAATCAGATTCTGTTTTCCATTAACCTTATTCCTTGTTCCAATACGTCTCAGTAAGGTCTGCCGGTTACTTTCTTCATTGGATTTTTAAGTGAGGATTTTTACGGGATGAAGTTGTCAGTGTGTGTGTAGTCAGTAGTCAGTAGCTCTATGTATGGAGTTGTCGTCCAACTCCCAACCTGGAGGACCAGTACCTGATATAATCCCTAGGGGCAAGGCACTGATCTATACCCCTGGGCACTGGATATAGATGAGTACCCTCTAGAGTACTCGCTACTTTATCTATTTTAGTTGTCTTCTACGACACACATAGGCTACGTTGGGATTATACTACTCCGATAACTACACGGCGATAGGGCTATGTAGCCCCTATAAATAAGAAAGGAAACCAGTGGGCCTTATGTATATCAAGCACAACCCACTAAAGTATGCTGAAAACTCGCCCAGGCAGCTTGACCATTCATGTGAGATGCTTTACACACATTGTCACGATCACTATTAAATGCCCCTGTTCCTAGCAGTGACTACTACAATGTCCCCAACTGATTAGAACAGCTGCTCCTGCACACAGCTGTACACTTTGCCACGGGTTGAGCAATATTTTCGAACTAGGGACCTGGTTCGAAACACGACTTGCGAAGATGAGGCAAAAGCTTTTGTGACTTAGGCAGGGAAGGCCGAAATACATTTGTGAGCCGAAAAGTCCATTGTTTTTAAGAATGGGCAAAAAATATTCTGGTTACCAACTTTGGAAATCCATTTAATTTATATTATATGTCTATATATGCATGTTGTAGCTGCAAAAGAAAATATCCTCACAATATTATATAAATTTTACGGCCAAAAAGTTTACATTCTAAAGTTTACATTTGTATTTTCTCTTATGCTCACTTCATGCTCATTTTTAACAAAATTTCTAACATAGACTGACTTAAAAATGCAGTACTTTTTCTTCTTTTTACAATGCACTTCTTGCGTTTTGTTATTTCTCTTTAGTGACTTTTTTTGTACTTAAATTTAAATCTTGGTTTTTCTACTTCGTAATATTAGGAAAATTTAGAAACAATTTAAATAGCACCTTTGTGCGATTGGAAATATTGTTGAATTTCTGTTTCTAATACTTATCCGTAGAAAATAATTTAAATATTTGAATTCTGCATTTCACAAGAATATTATTTGGTTACAGTTCTTAGCCCCAAATCCATTAAATAAATATCAAGTTACTAATTATATTTCAAAATTAGTATCACAAAAATTAAAACTAAAGGTGATGTTTTTTTCTCTTTATTACATATTGCTAATTTTATAAAATTAAAAAAAAAAAATATTACAACACATCGGATATTTTTTTAAAAATTTTACGGGGAATCTTTAAAAGTATTTTTTTTCATTTAATATTTTAAAAGATAGAAACATGCTGTTTGTTGAGGTAAAGAATTGCATGATCCTATTCTACCATTTAGAAATGACTATATCTAGTAATATTCCACGGACATTCATCTACTTAATGTATGAAGATTTAAATCCGGACATCGCATTAAATTCCAGGGCATTGAATGGAAAACGAACAATCCAACAATAGCAACAAAGAGGAGCTTCCCGACCTAATTTCAACGCAGCAGAGATAACGACTCGGGACCCTTGTCAAGCTGCGTTGTTCCATTTAATTCCACAGAAGATTTTTCTTTAGAAGAGCTCGCTTTGCAATTAGAAGTAAATGCAGCAAAAAGTCTTGAATGACTCTTAAGAAATGCAAGAAGATGATAATGGCTTGCTGGCCTTTATCAATGCTTTCTGGGTATCGCTGGCGCCACAGTCTCCTTTCGCGGCTCGTCTTGTGCGGGGTGGGTGCTCATAGGTGCAATTGATTCAATTGGGTGTTGCCGAGTCTGGAAATTTATTTTGTTCATTTTTCAGCTAGAAACAATGGCTTTATTTATTCGAACGTTATCTTTCAGGATCTTGCGTGGGCGGTGGGGAGCATAAATCTGGAGACGTAGAAAGGGGTTGACATATGAATTGGTTTTCAACAGGTTTAACCCCTTTTCGTCACTGTCGAGGAATGAATATCAAAGTGGATTTTGAAATTACTGAAAAAGGAAACGGTTGTATCTAGGAATACGAATGTGCTGTGATTTTTTTCACAATTATACCAGAATAATCATTGTGATAAATCACAGCAACAGAGCGACACAATAATCACAATTGTGACAACGATTCACGGAAACAGTTGAAAATTCATACAACAATTTTTTCGTGCTTAAAAGTGATAAAACTATTGATACTCTGTGTGACATTAAAAAATATTACATACATGACTGTCTTTAGTTAAAAAAAAAAATTGATTAAAGGTCACCAGAGCTTCGTTTACATCTTACTAATTTTATAAAATTAAAAAAAATCTAGTAAGTATTATAAATCATCTAATATTTTTTAAAAATGCTTTGCTGGATATCTTTGAAAATATTTTCTTTTTCTTTTTAATATTTTAAAAGTGAGAAAAATGCTGTATGTTGAGGTAAAGAATTACATGATCCTATTCTACCATTTAGAACTGATTATCTAGTAATATTCCACGAACATTAATCTACTTAATATATGAAGATTTAAATACGGACATCACGTTAAATTCAGGGCATTGAATGGGAAAACGAACAATCCAACAAAGAGGAGATTTTCCGACTAATTTCAAAGTAAGAAGTTGTTCCACCACTACAAACATCCTTGTCCTCAGTTGGCACTGAAACCGAAACCTGTAGTACCAAGCCATAGAGCGCTATCCACTCTACAATTAGGCCCCTATTTACATACTACTAATTCTTATAAAATTAAAAAACTACTAAGTATTATAAAGCATTAAATCTTTTTTAGAAATTCTTTACGGGAAATCTTTAAAAATATTTTCTTTTTTATTTAATTTTTAAAAATAAGAAAAATGAGGTAGATTAATTTTTAAGTGAAATGGATCATAATAATAAATAATTTTTAAATGAAATAGATATTTTACCTCTAAGTTGAGGTAAAGAATTACATGATCCTTTCTACGATTTAGAAATGACTATCTAGAATATTCCACGAACATTCATCTACTTAATATATGAAGATTTAAATCCGGACATCACATTAAATTTATAGGGCATTGAATGGAAAACGAACAATCCAACAATAGCAACAAAGCGGATTTCCGACTAATTTCAACGGCTGAGATAACGACGACTTGTCATGCTGCGTTGTCCCATTTAATTCCTCTGAAGATTTTTCTTTAAAAGAGCTCGCTTTGCAATTAGAAGTAAATGCAGCAAAAGTCTTGAATGACTCTTAAGAAATGCAAGAAGACGATAATGGCTTGTTTAGAGGGGCTTTTTATCAATGCTTTCTGGGAATAGCTGGCGCCACGGTCTCCTTTCACGGCTCCGTCTTGGGTGGGGGTGGGTGCTCATAGGTGCAATTGATTCAATTGGGTGTTGCCGAGTCTGGAAATTTGTTCTTCCATTTTTCAGCGAGAAACAATGGCTTTATTTATTCAAACGTTATCTTTCAGGATCTTGCGTGGGCGGTGGGGAGCATAAATCTGGAGACGTAGAAAGGGGTTGACATATGAATTGGTTTTCAACAGGTTTAACCCCTTTTCGTCATCACTGTCGAGGAATAAATATCAAAATGGATTTTGAAATTACTGAAAAGAAAACTGTTTTATCTAGGATATCAAGATGCTGTGATTTGTTTTTACAATCACTATAATAATCATAGTGATAAATCACAGCAAAAACACATTCGTTATAATCACAACTGTTACAGTGATTCAAAACAGTTGAAAGTGATTCATACCAAATAATTTTTCCGTGCTTAAAAGCAATTATAACAGATACTTCGTGACATTAAAAAAACGAATGCATGCATAACTTTGTTTAGTTAAAAAAAGTCATGAAAGATAGCTTTTGAAATGAAATCGCTAAAATAGTTTATTTAATAATCTTACTAAGTGTTTTCGTTAAAATTTTTGTGTAAAAATCTGGTAAGTATAATTGAAATAATTAAATTTTTACTAAATAACTATAACTTCCTCATTATCGTTCGAAAATTTTTCCTACATATTACTTTTAATTTTTAAAATGAAGGATATGAAAATTGCTGTATTTCAAAATACCATAGTGATTACAGGCATAAAAATCCTTTCTTGTCAGAAAATCTGTCATTTTTTAGTTTTTGTTTTTTTCATCGAACTTGGTACACTTAATATATGAAGATTTAAATACGGAACCCATTAAATTCAGGGCATTGAATGGGAAAAACGAACAATCCAACAAAGTGAGATTTCAAGGGGTAGGGTTGTCATCCTAATTTCAAAATAAAAAGTTGTTCTGACCACTACAAACATCCTTGTCCTCAGTTGGCACTTCGAAACCGAAACCTGTGGCACTGTGCCTAGAGCGCTATCCACTCGGCAATTAGGCCCCTTTTACATACTACTAATAAAATTCAAAAAACTACTAATATTATATAGCATTAAATTTTTAGAAAACTTTACGGGAAATCTTTAAAAATATTTTCTTTTTTATTTAATTTCTGAAAAAAATAAGAAAAATGAGGTAATTAATTTTTTTTTTTAAGTGAAATGGATCATTTAATAAATACTGTTTTTAAATGAAATAGATATTTTAAACCTCTAGAAAAAGTTGAGGTAAAGAATTACATCATCCTTTTCTACGATTTAGAAATGACTATCTAGAATATCCATGAACATTCATCTACTTAATATATGAAGATTTAATTCCGGACATCACATTAAATTTATAGGGCATTGAATGGAAAAACGAACAATCCAACAATAGCAACAAAGCGGAGCTTTCCGACTAATTTCAACGGCAGAGATAACGACTTGTCATGCTGCGTTGTCCCATTTAATTCCTCTGAAGATTTTTCTTTAAAAGAGCTCGCTCTGCAATTAGAAGTAAATGCAGCAAAAGTCTTGAATGACTCTTAAGAAATGCAAGAAGACGATAATGGCTTGTTTAGAGGGGCTTTTATCAATGCTTTCTGGGAATAGCTGGCGCCACGGTCTCCTTTCACGGCTCCTCTTGGGTGGGGGTGGGTGCTCATAGGTGCAATTGATTCAATTGGGTGTTGCCGAGTCTGGAAATTTGTTCTGCCATTTTTCAGCGAGAAACAATGGCTTTATTTATTCAAACGTTATTTTTCAGGTTCTTGCGTGGGTGGTGGGGGAGCATAAAACTGGAGACATAGAAAGGAGTTGACATATGAATTAGTTTTCAACAGGTTTAACCCTTTTCATCACTGTCGAGGAATAAATATCAAAGTGGATTTTGAAATTACTTAAAAGAAAACTGTTGTATCTAGGGATATAAAGATGCTGTGATTTTTTTTACAATCGTACTATAATAATCATAGTGATAAATCACAGCAGCAAAACGACATTCGTTATAATCACAACTGTCACAGTGATTCAAAAAAACAGTTGAAAGTGATTCATACCAAACAATTTTTCCGTGCTTAAAAGCAATTATATCACAGATATACTTCGTGACATTCATAAAAAAGAATGCATGCATAACTTTGTTTAGTTAAAAAGTCATGAAAGATAGCTTTTTAAATGAAATAGCTAAAAAAGTTTATTTGATAATATTTACAGTAAGTGTATTTTCGTTCCTTTTTGTGTAGTATTGAGTAATATAATTGAAATAATTAAATTGCTACTAAATAACTATAACTTCCTCATTACCGTTCGAAAAGCTTTTTCCTACATATTACTGCTTTATTTAGAAAAATGAAGGATATGATAGGCAATTGCTGATATTTCAAAATACCATAGTGATTGTATATTTCGAAAAAGCGTAAAAATCCTTTCTTGTCAGAGAAAATCTGTCATTTTTTTAGTTTTTTTTTTTTCTCATCTCACTTGGTACACAGCAACATCTAGACCAAGTCCATGAACCCGTGTGGTTTCATGATTGAAGGGAGCGGGAGCAGCATAAGTAGAAGTCTCACTTGATTCAGTGACGCTAATTTTTTCAAGGGGTAGGGTTGTCATCCCAATGCTCTGCAGTCATATTAGACCGCGGCCTGCGGCTTAAAGTGGATTCCGAACCACTACAAACATCCATAGCACTGCTGGGACTCGGACCCGAAACCTGTGGCACTGTGCTCTAGAGCGCTGTCACTCGGCCATCAAGCCCTTCTTTTAGTTATCACTGTTTGTTGTCATTATCAATACTATCATCTATCATAGTTTATTATCAAAACTATTAACTTGTGGTCATCTTCAAAACTATCATTAAGTTATTTGAAAAAGACTATTAAGTATTATAAAGCATCGAAATTTTTTAAACATTTTAAGGGGACTCTTTAAAAGTACTGTTTTTTTAAATTCTATTTTAAAAGTTAGAAAAATGCTCTGTGGTGGGGTAAAGAATTACATGATCCTATTCTACCATTTAGAAATGACTATCTACTAATATCCCATGAACATTCATCTACTTAATATATGAACATTTAAATCCGGCATCACATTAAATTCCAGGGAATTGAATGGGAAAACGAACAATCCAACAATAGCAACAAAGAGGAGCTTTCAGACTAATTTTAACAGCTCGGGACCCTTGTCATGCTGCGTTGTCCAATTAATTCCGCTGAAGATTTTTCTTTAAAAGAGCTCTCTTTGCAATTAGAAGTAAATGCAGCAAAAGTCTTGAATGACTGTTAAGAAATGCAAGAAGACGATAATGGCTTGTTTAGGGGGCTTTTATCAATGCTTTCTGGGTATCGCTGGCGCCACGGTCTCCTTTCACGGCTCGTCTGGGTTGGGGTGGGTGCTCATAGGTGCAATTGATTCAATTGGGTGTTGCCGAGTCTGGAAATTTGTTCTGCCATTTTCAGCGAGAAACAATGGCTTTATTTATTCGAACGTTATCTTTCAGGCACTGTGGGGGTGGCGGGGAGCATAAATCTGGAGACGAGAAAGGGGTTGACATATGAATTGGTTTTCAACAGGTTTAACCCCTTTTCGTCATCACTGTCCAGGAATAAGTATCAAAGTTGGTTTTGAAATTACTGAAAAGGAAATGGTTGTATCTAAGAATACGAATGTGCTGTGATTTTTTTATAATCATACCAGAATAATCATAGTGATAAATCTCAGCAACAAAGCGACATTCTTAATAATCACAATTGAGTCAACGGTTCATGAAAACAGTTGTAAGTGATTCATATCAAACAATTTTTCCATGCTTAAAAGCAATAAAACCATTGATAAAATTTGCATGCATTCTTTTTAAATGTGTCATATTAAAAAAGAATACATGCGTAACTTTGTTTAGCGAAAAAAATTGATGAAAGCTAGCTTTTTAATTGAAATCGATAAAATAGTTTGTTTAATAGCATTAACAGTAAGCGTATTTTAGTTCCTTTTTGGTATGTTTAGCAATATAATTGAAATAATTAAATTGCTACTAAATAACTATAACTTCCTTATTACCTTTCGAAAACTTTTTCTTACATATTACTGATTTATTTAGAAAATGGAAGAGTAGGATAGGTAACTGCTGATGTTTCAAAATATTTATGTGATCTTCATTCTTTTTCGTAATTCATTCTCGTCAGAGAAAATCTGTCACTTTTTTTAGATATCCCTATTTGTTGTCATTATCAGAACTATTATCTATCATAGTCTATTATCTCTATTATCTATCATAATCCATTATCAAAATTATTATCTATCATAGTTTATTATCAAAATTTATTATCTATCATAGTTTATTATCAAAATTATTATCTAGTTTATTATCAAAACTATTATCTATCAGAGTTTATTTTCAAAACTATTATCTGTCATGGTTTATTTTCAAAACTATTATCTTGTTGTCATTATCAAAACTATCATTATTAACAATAATATCTGCAAATTTACTGGCAAATTTGCTGTTGAGTATTATAACTAGTTAACTTTACAAATGAATTTCTTAGTATTATTTGTATTTTGTTGTGTGGCATTAATTTTACAATAATTGTAATTTGTAAGCCTCAGATTAGGATTGTATTTTAAATTTCTTTAAGACAGAATTTTTACAGTGAAAATAAAATAATTTAACTTTTTGACTGATTAAGTTTTATTTATTTCATTGATAGCAGTTTATGGGACCATCATTAAAATTAACATCATCATACGAGATAGCAGAATGCTATAACTGAAAAGATTTTATGTATTCAAGACACTTTAGTTCTCTTACACTTTTCACAAATGTAGCTAATTTGTGTTGTTCGCTATGTAATTTCTCTCATAATATCTTGACGGACCTAAAAAAAACTAAAGAATTTTTTGTGTTCTATAGTTACAATACTTAAAAGTAATAATATTACACATATAAGTTAATTGTATTATAAATTGTTACCTGTGATAACATCTACTGTCTTTTCCCCCTTCAATGTTGGGTGATACAGCATTAAATAATTCTCAAACAGTTTTTAATTTAAAAGACTTAAAGGTATACATACTAATACCTCAAAGAAGTTATTTCTAAATCCCATGTCCCATCTCCATTTTATTGAGAGAATATGAAAGTAAAAAAAATAAAAGGGGTTCAAGGTTTTTCAAACCATAAAATTTATTCATAGCAAAGTATCACTACAAAGTACTGCGAAAACACACATTAATATGCTTCTATAATTCAAGTCTTTTAATAATGAAAAAAATTTTTTAATTTTATTTGAATAAAGTAGAATAAATTAAAATAAATGTCTCAAGAAATGATCATGAGAAATCTTACTGCAATATGCTACCAAAATTTGCTGTAAATTGTGTACATTTCAGAAGCAACCCTTTTTATTGTAATAAAAAGGAAGTAGCATACAAGAGGATAACGATCCTGGTATTTTGTGACACAGTCATTGCTTTAAAAACAAATAGTATTCACGGCTATTGTAATGATGAGTTTCACGTTGATAATCGCACTTTCATGCTTTATTTTTAGTTTACCAGTTTTTTTTACGATATGACACACGAATACTGCGTAGTTTCGTAGAAAAATCCTTAAAAATTGTATTACCTCCACTCTTTTCATCTATGTTAGTCCTTTAGTTAACAATAGCTTTAACTCCCGGTTAATGATGAGTAGTGAGAAAAAAATCGACTTTTATCGATCTTTAGTTAATGATTGTTGATTATGTGAATCTATATTCGATATACATGCGGGAAGAACTCAAAATTTTGCTATGAATCAGAATCCAAATAAAAATGAAACTATCAGAATTTCATATCTATTTAATGAAAAGTTTACGCAGATTTTCTCGAACATTTCTAAAAAGAGGCAGTAGTAAACTTATCATAGTATATTTTTATGTGTTTATTTATCAAAAAGGACGAATTCGAATGTTTCGGGTGTTTCGAAAGGACCCAATTCGTCCTTCTGGTGAAAGTTGATAATGTAATCTTGCAAAGGATTACAGTTCTTAAACCAAGGTACCATTGAATTGGCATAGGGTAGCAGGTCCGTCTCTGTACTCTCTCGTAACGCTCAATCTGTTATAATACTGTTGCATGAAGTCGATTAACTTACAATCAATGTTCAGGTATTATAAGAATATAAGAAAGGAATTAATGTATTAGGAAAGTAATAATGGAAATTTTCTAAATTGCACTTTAAATGGTTGCAATTTCTTCATTCAAATAGGCAAAAAAAAACATTTTGAGATTTCAAAATAATTCTAAAGTACTTTTATTATATGTCTTCCTATATGCTATATTTTAAGAATCTCTTATATAAATAAAATGTTAGATAGTATTTCTAAATTTTACTAGCGTTTTAAAAGTTATACTGTCTTCATTCAAATGGAAGAGAAAAAATTTTGTGATTTCTAAATAATTCTAAAATGATTTTACTATATATCTTGCTATATATTATATTTTAAGAATCTCTAATATAAATAAAAATTTTAGATAGTATTTCTAAATTGTACCAATTTTTCTACAATACGTAAAAATAGGACTAGGATACGTAAAAATACACACCCACACACTTACAAATTAAATTGCCTACATATGTGGAAATAAACTTCTTACTGGCACATCAGCAAGTCTGTGTGGTAGTCGTGCTCCGCCATAAAAACAAAGCGTCCGCAGTCGTTCTATTTTTCTTTCTCAGAAAATGCTGACCACGTTCTCAGAAATTTCCTCAGCCAGGAAGCTCTCGGCCATTACTCTTATGAACAATCAAAGAAACCTTTGCAAATTGGGAGACTTGGTGTAAGTCTGAAAGACGTCTGTTGTGCCTCCAGTGCAGCAATTAGTTTAATTCATTGAAAAATACTTGAGCTATCACAATGGTTCTCAAACTTTTTACCAGAATAAAATGTTATCGCCCCCTTCCCCCTCCAGTTCTTTATTTTTCAATTCCTTCTATTAGCTCACACTCTCCCTATATATATCTTGTTCAAATTTTCAAACGTTAATAAAATGCTTTTTTATTCATCCACTCAAGTTGAAATGCATTTAATTTTGAACTTGTAGTGGATGACACTGGATGTTAATACAGTTTTTTTTCAAATGTTAATTCATTAATTAAATTTAATTAATTAATTATAGTTTTTTTTAGATAATTAATTTTAGTTTTTTTTTTTTAAGTCATCTAATAATAGATGGCACCAGATGTAAGAGGAAAATTTCAACTTTATTTGTAAAGGACTTTTCTGCAATATAGTGAAAAAAAAATAGGAATTTACTTTAAAATTTTTTTTTATATTACTTGTTTCCTATTAAACTAATGTCATTATAATCTTGATGCATGATTAATTCAGTTTAATTTTCATTGGTGCAGATAGATAACACTATTTTACCCACATTTGAAGTATTCAAAATAATACATTTTTAAAAAAAAAAAAATCAGTATATAATGTACATTTATGGTCAGTATACTCATTAGTTCATTTTTGCTATTTTCAATGAACTAATAAGTGTACTGAAACTAATAATATCTTTCAAACAAGTATTGCAAAAGTAATCAACCTTTAGTAGCCTTTAATCACTAATTTAATACATATCATTGCTTAAATAGTTTTTTTTAAATGTTACAAAATATCAGTAATGATTTTTGTAATTCTTGCTGATAGTTTAAAATTAAGTTTATTGATTTGGATTTTCCTATTGATATAAGATAGTTTGATGATATTTATTGCAAATGAGTCCCACTGCATAATTTGAGAAACACTGAATTATTAAATAATGTATAAAATAATGAATGAGATAAAAAAAAAAAAAAAAACATTTTTTTTTAAAATTTTCGTTTAAACTAGTACAATCCATATAAATAGTACAGATAGGAATCCATGATAGGATTTTTAACCATTTGTCAGAAGAAATTTATGATGATGTTGTTGTTGTTGTCATGTCCCCTGAAAAGTACAAAAATCAAATATCGTGGTACTCCCGAATAATATTGTCTATGTTTATTGTCAGCTTGAGTATAAATCCTCTTCCAAGAGATTCTCCAGCCAATGTATGAGTAATCAAAGACATGATGAGAAGTAAGCTCGACATCAGGGCAGTTGGCCATATTTTTGGTATTTTTTAACTCCATCAGCAGAAAGTTTCATATTTTCGTGGTGCTTCAACCTTAATCTTGTCGACAGCAAAAACAGCTACCACTCGCCCATGTAGTTTTGTAATTTGGTATTTATTTTTAATCTTAGAAGGGAATTATAAGTTTAGATTTTGTCAAGGCATTTGCATCCACAAGGGAAATCAGAATGTCAGTCTGTTCCAGACTTCTGGAATTCTTCGCCAAAGAATCTGCAATTTCATTAAATTCCAAATCCACATGAGCAGGGATCCGTTACAGAATATCATTGAACAAATATAATTGTTAGATATATATATGAACTTTATGAGAATATACAAAATAAAGGTTAAAAGTCAACTGAAAGGACTCATCTTTTTCACTAAAATAACTGGCGTTGAGTGTAAGGGTTGATCTTGATGTCTATAGTTTTTTAAGGGGGAAAGTAAGGCATACATTTTCGGAACTGTATTCTTTTCTACCAAATATGTGTAGAAATACGTGACATAAAACAATAAAAAATATTTAACGATCCACCCTTTTTTTTAACGATCCAATCTTAAATAAATAAAAAACAATTTAATCATTTATATTGTTTTGTGAAGGGTTTGGAGTATCTTTCTTGATGGTGCTTTTGCAGGCCAAATATAATTGTTAGAATTTCGAACTTTGGTAGCCGGGTTCGAAGTCTGAGAACTTATACTACCTGAAAGATTCCTTGCCTATGTCAAAAATGAGCACGATAAATCTGTTGGGATGGGGCAGAAGGATGCAAATCTCCCCCAAACTCCCATTTTCCTAATATATACCAACTCCTCGGCACTACAGTCCATGTCGAACCATAGCCTCCCAAACAATAACTGTCTCGAGCTTTGGTTTTCCAATGTGTGATCTTTAGGTTCTTCAGATCCTTTTTCATCAATCCATCTTTTTCGAACTTCCCTTTTTTCTTTGGCTATGGCACTTCCTTTGAAAATGCACTTTGTGCTTCTGCTATCGTCCATTCTCCTCTATCTGTCCATTGAATTCTCTTTGACTTTATATAATATATTATATCCTTTTCTCCACAAAATTTTGCAATTTCATGATTGTAATCCCTCCTCCACACATCAACCTCTCTGGTAAGGTTGATGTCATAATCTTCTCCTGTTTCTGAGTTAAGGTCCAGATCTCTGTTTCTATTCTAGAGTAGGAACATAAAGCGTAACAGCTTTACCTTTCTATAGGGTAAATGATCAGCAGAATCGAAAATAAATAAATGTGAAAAGTTGATATTTAACCCAACAAATATTATAATCCATTACAAGCAAGTAAACAAATGAATGTAAAATATTTGAATTTTAAAAATATATATATATATATATATTTAAATTTTCATTTTATTTAACAAAAAAATCTCATTTTAAAAGTTTGTGCCTCTGCTATCGTCCATTCTCTCAATGTGTCTCAGCCATTGAATATTTAACACATTGTCTTTCCCTAGAATGTCATGCCACAAATATATTCTGAATATTTCCTTAACTAGCATAAAACAATGAGAATCAATTAATAAAAATATTATTTCATTCAATTTACAATTAAAAAACTTATAAGATCGAAGTTAAATTAATGATAAATTAAATATAACTTAAATGTAACTACTGCGCCAATCTTTCCTAAAAAAAAAAATTTTTCATTTTTTAACAGTTAATTTTTGTTTAATTATAACAATATGAATCTCCGAATCATAGCATGAAATAATTTTTCCTTTCTAAAAATTTTAGGTATGCTAAATTTTTTTTTTTCATTTAAAATTGTTTTTGCAATACATATACTTAACTTTACTAGCGGATTTCGAAAATCAGAAATAAAACGAACGCGCTGTAAGTGAAATAAAGCTATATTTTTAAACATTTCATTTAATAAAATACTAGTATGCTTTTTATTTATTTATTTTTTTTTTTATATAAATTGTTAAAATATCCTCTGCGAGCATTTCTGAACAATCCGGAAAAGTTAACTCGACATGCTTTTGACAGTTTTATTAAAGAATATGAGTTCGTTTTTCATGATTTTTGTGAGAGAGAGAAAAAAAATTATTTCGCTTTCGAATTTTATAATCAAAAACATCAAAGTTAATTTCATTTTTGTCGCTTTTAAAATGAACTTTACTTTTTGAGAGACATTTATCTAATAAGTGAAATAAGTCAATTGAATACGCTTGTTTGAATATTAAGAAAATGATGAAACATTTTCTTGAATGAAATCTAATTCTGAAGCAAGTAATTCATTTATTTTTTTTATGTTAACTTTTTTTACTTCTATCTGTATCAAATTTAATGAAAAGTATTTTAAAAAAATATCATGAAGCTATACAGCTACTGCCTTGTATTTATCAAATAATGATTAAAATCAATAAACCAGGAAACTTTAAAAATGTTTTATAACATTTAAATTTTAATCTAAACGTTTAAATAATGAATTCAAACCTTTTTATAATGTAATTTAAAATTTTTGAAGTTCATTTTAAATATTTGAACTCAGAAAACAAATTTAAATTTTAAAATAACTTGGCAAATGAAACAAATCAGAAAAATATATAAAAAACGCATTACAAAAGCTCAGATTACTAGTTTTAAATAAATGTTACAATTAACTAATAAAATCGAATAGATTATTAATAATTTTTCCTGTAATGAAGCTGTAATTTCTTTATATTTACTATTTGATACATTTTTGTGAAAGACTATTTTGATGTATCATTGTGTCCCTTAAAAAAAAATGTCTTCAGGAAATGACGAAATTACTACCTTTAATTCAATTACCATTTTTTTTTCGCTAATCCCACTTAGTAGCCAGCAACATCTAGACCAAGTTTAAAAGCCCGTGTGGTCTTATGGAAGGAGGGAAAGAGGGGACAGCTCTTGTTGTGATGAAGCACCTGTAGTTAGAAGTTTGACTTGGTTCTATGTCGCTAAAGAAGGAGGGCTGTGTCTTCCGGATGGACTGGTAGGAGAAAACACCGCATTTGCGTATCGTAAGGGAGAAAACCCATAAAAATCCCACCAGATAATTCGATTATTGAGGCAACATACTGAACATCACAAAGCCACCGACTCCCCTCGTTTTTTGAAACTGTGTCTACAACAAAGCCGCCAGTGGACTAAACCTCCGCCCTAATGTTTATCAACATTGATTAAAATTAGGACGGAGGTTGAGACAAATGTATTATGATTATTGCTTACTATAATGCTATTTTATTTTAAAAACATAAAAGGAACATTAAGAAGTAAATAATTATGCCAGTACCTACTTTGCTCGACTGGTGCCTCGCTGGTGACGCTGCTGCTGTGCATTAGGGCTGAGGTTCCATTCACTGGCTGCTTTGTTATAGACATTGTTTCAAAAAAACGAGGAGAAACGATGGCGTTTGTGATCTTCATCATTTTTGCCTCGTGAGTCGGACTACCTGATGAAAGTTTTTCGGTGTCCTCCCAAGATGGTTACCCCTAAAAGTTTTCCCGGAAGACATTGTTCTCCTTCTTCTGCGAAACGTGGTCTGATGGCCAATGGCTAACGCTCTGGTTTTTGGTACCACAAGTTTCAGGTTCGAATCCTGGCAGTGGCATGGTTGTTTGTTAGTGGTTCGGAATCCGCATTAAACTGTAGGTCCCTGTCTAATTGTAGAAAAAGGGTGCACAAAATGACCGTAGAGCGACAAACCAAACCAATCTTCTGCGACATGCAGCCAAGACAGACTTCTACCTACAGATTCTACACCATAAAAGCAGCTACTCCTTTCCCTCCTTCCATGAGTAGATTACTCGTGGGACGTCCGTCCCTCACTGTAGGACGCTGAGGATTAAACACAATGACTATCTACTTTTAACACATAGTTCGCCATATTAATGTTCTCTTTAGTGCCATTTTACAATCCACCGCAGATATTACTTAACATCAAATAAGATATAAAAAAGCGATAAAAGGAAGCAAATAAACAGTTGAGTACAATGTAACAAATGGGACAACTTTAATAATAATCATTTGTTGAGACAACGCGTAAATTATATTAAATCCATTTTTAAAATGTGATTGTTTTTATAAGAATACTTTATAATTTATTAATAAAATTATGTAATAGCATAAGGGCCTGAATGGCCGAATGGCTAGCGCTCTGGCGCTAGGGTACCACAGGTTTCGGGTTTGAGTCCCGGCGGTGCCATGGATGTTTGTAGTGGTTCGGAATCCACTTTAAACCGTCTATCCTGTCTAATAGGATCGTAGAGCGTTGTGGGGGCATTGTTACTCCCGCGTCCGTGGCTTATCTTCAAGTTACACTCGCCCCCTGGGTAATGCAACGTGAGTAACGTCTGTGCAGCGCTTCCCTTAAGGCTTCCAAGACCAAACTGTCTGAGTGTTTGCCAGCTGCATTAGAAAGAAAAAAAATGTAATAGCATAAAGAAAAAGTCCCGCGTTGCCACTGAACCACGAATTAAGCAATTATCACTTCTCAGCAATTTCATTTTAAATTTAATTTTCATTATGACGCATTTGTATATCGGAAACTGGATAAAAATCTGAAAATTCAAACCAGCTGGTCCAATTATTAATTATTAATACGTGACTTTATAATCTCAACCGAGTCCACGAGTCAACCACTGAGACACGAGTCGGGTGATTTGATTAACAAAAGCAATTAAAAACAACGTAAAAAAAAAAGTAAATATATCCTAACAAGATATATTATTAAAAATAAGTTAAAACCTCCAATGCACTTGACTTATTAATATTGAATAATCTGAAACTTCAAGCGTAAACGTTTCAGTCAGAAAAATCAATGATCTTCTAACACAAAGTTACTGATTTCTTGAGCATTCAAGGATCTTTTGTTTCCATACCAAGCCATATCTTTTTCAAAAAAAAAAGACGTACATTTATCATTCCTTATCACATTTTTCTGAAACGAATAAACCCTCACTGAAATCAATTCAACGAGTATGAGGTTCCAGTGTAGATGAAAATGCGATTGAGTATAAAGAAAGAGGTTATAAAAAGAAGGGAGGAGGTTTCAGATGAACTCCACCTTTGGGCAGGCAATCAAGTGCAGTAAGGATATCCGGCCATCAAGACAATGAAGTCTGGCACTTTTAATGATTTTCCGAAATCCGATTGTCCGGTTTCTGATGTCCGGCTTCTGATTTTCATGCTTACTCCCGTTTTTCCGATGCTGCAAGAGGCAGGAATCAATAATCTGGGTTTTCCTGTTTTTACCTTGCTTTTGGGAAAACAAGAAACAAAACAGTTGTTGTATTTTTGGAATATAGAAAAAGCATATATTGGAAACTGAACAGATTTCAGTATCTTTTTTTTTTTTTTTTTTTTCGATTCTGTAAAGATTTTCTTTCCAAAAAGAATATTCTGATATTCGCACTTTGATTTTCAACAATTAAAAATGAATTGAAATGTTATAATTCATTTAAATATTAACCTTTGTTATACTTTAATGGTTACAATACAATGGTTTTTTTAAAAAATTATCTATTTAATTTAAAGAATAGCAGCCTCTCATTACATCACACCTGACGTAAGACAAATTAAAAATTGAAGCATTAGCGACTTTATTTAAATGTTAGTTCTGGATTAGTTAACTAGATTCTTTTTGTAATAAACTTAGTTAATTGGGTTCGATTTCTTAGAGTGAAGATTCAATATCACAAAATAGAATTTCAGAGTAGGATATACTGTTCTAATTAAGATAATTACAACACACATCTATTTTTGCCAGTTGTGCATTAACTTCTATTTAGATTAATAATAATTTTAATAATTTCGCAAAATAGGATGCTCAAAATATGTTAAGGTATAATATGGGAAGCGTACTTTATGTATAGTTTGGATAAACTGAACCAATTGAAAGGTTCATATGGAGCAAAAATTGGCCAACTTAATGTATTTCGAGGGCCAAATTTAGTATATAGAATAACCTTCAGGTATCCAATAGCATCCAATGCTCCATCAAAAAAGAGTCAGGGATTATTGCCTACCACCCACCCACTACCACCCACTCATCATTAAAAAAAAAACTTAGTCACAAATTGTGAAAAAAATAATTTTATTTAAACCAATCTATTAAATTTCATGTTGCACCAATTACATATACCAGATATTTCTAATGTATTCCAATCTTTAGTAACAGATTTGAAAATGACGATGTTTTAAATTTGTTTATTGCCTTACTTTAATGAAACACTTCTGCAATATTTATCACACAATGAATTTGCCATTAATTAGGGCTTATATAATATATATATATATATATATATATATATAAAGATTTTATTAATTCATGTATTATGAAATGAAAAGCCAGCACAATTTATTTTTTGTATAATTGATAAAATGATCTTTCTATAAAAAAGAAAAGCTTTTCGTTAACTGATTGAAGTGCATTTAGAAAAGTTGTAAACAAAATTTCGATAATTAAGAAAATTACTTGGGAGTGAGTATTTTTTTTTTTTTAAATTTGATTTTAGAAATTTACTTGATCAAACCTTTTACAGTGGATAAAAAAAGTATTGGCAATTGACTATAAATGATCACATTTGCTAACAAAGTATGTTTTACAAATTTTATTTTAACATAGCGATTACAGAAGGAGAAAAGACAAACAAATATAACGAAATTTTCATTTAAATATTTTTTAGTCAAAATCCACGAGAAAATCAAAATTTACAAAAAAAGTATTGGCAAAATTATGAAATTGACAAAATTATGAGCGAAAACAAAATCAGTATATGTTTAGTACTTTGTATGCATACCTTCTGCATTTATAACAGCTTGTAATCTATTTCTCATAGAGAAAACTAAGGTCTTTGTTGTACTGTTGGGAATTTTGTGCCACTCTTGCAAGAGTAAACGTTTGAGGTCGTCTTTACTTGAAATTTTATGTTTCTTGATTTCTAGATCCAGCAGGTGCCATAAATTTTCAATTGGATTGATGTCAGGCGATTGAGGTGGGGTTTTTAATTGGTGAGGAGCATTGTAGAGTAGCCATTCACGGGTGAGATTCGCTGTATGCTTGGGGTCATTGTCTTGTTGAAAAACGAATGATGTTCTCAAGCCAAGATTTTGGGCACTGATTTTTAAGTTATGGCGTATGTACGTGCTGTCATAATACCATCAATAAAATGCAGGTTGCCAATTCCATTAGCTGCCATACAGCCCCAAACTAAGACGCTGCCTCCCCCATGTTTTACAGTAGCAGTTAAATGTTGCTTTTCCAATTCAGTATTTGGCCACCTCCACACATATCGTCGTCCATCATTGCCGAAAATGTTAAACTTTGATTCGTCAGAAAAAATAACTGTGTTCCAAAACTCTTCAGATAAATCAACGTGGATTTTGCGAAATCTAACCTCTTTTCTCCTATTTATTTCCGAGATGAATGGTTTCTTTCTAGCTGCCCTTCCATAATAACTTCTCTCGTGTAAAAACATTCCGTACAGTCTGTACGCTGAAAGTGTTTTGCGAAGTGAAAGCAACATCTCTAGCTATCTGAGGTGCACTTATTTTAGGGTTTTTCTTAACCTTGTTAATAATGACACATTCTTCTCTTGTAGAAAATATTCGAGGTCGTCCACTTCTAGTCTTATTTTCCGTTGATCCTGTTTCCTTGAACTTTTTACAACCCTTCTGACAGTAAATAAACTTATATTGAACTGCACTCCTATAGCACGATAAGTTAAACCTTCATTTCTGAGCCTAATAATCGTGTTTTTAACACTCCAACTCCTTCGATTTCGAAGTCATTTTACTGCAGTAATCGCAAAATAATGCATAGACACTTTTGGAGTAGTTTTGCAGACTTTTATACCGGTAGAGTTTCTTATCAGTCGAAACACGTGACTTCAATGTAACAAAATTTGCATAGTAGTTAAAACTTTGCCAATACTTTTTGACGTGCAAATTTTCGTTTTTGAAAGAAAAATCGTAGAAAATGCAAATTAAAATAAAATTTTTACTATTTTTATATATCTAAGATGTCTTATATTTAATTACGACAGCTAAAATTGCATAATATTTTATTTGTTTGTCAATGTGAATAAATTAAGGCAATTGCCAATACTTTTTACCCACTGTATATTCGTATTCTTTTTATTTTAAATGTATTTTGTTCGTTTAAATATTCTGCTTTTATAAAGGTTTAATTTTTTTTTTTGTACATTTTAAATAATTTTTAGTTGTACATTAGCAATTTTTTTTTTTTTTTTTTTGTCATTGAAGAATAAATTAACTATTTTTGTTGTCATGTTCTGGTTGTCTTTTGATAAATTACTAACAAATATAAACAATACTATTGTTGAATTAAAAAAAAAACACTTAAGACCAGTTTAGATTAAATTTATATGGATATATTATTGCAGATAAAAATTTATATAATGACTTTTTATTATTTAAAATACTATTAATGATTTTTATATTAGTGATTAAAATAAAGTAATTTACATGAAAGAAAAAAAGAATTTAATCATTAATCTTGTATTTGTAGTTAATTTTGCATTACACAAAGTAATATCTGGTATTCTGGTAAAAGAAAAGATTTACCTCAAGATTTTTCTTATAGTTTATTTGAAGACAAAACAAAACCAATCCAATCACCAATTCATCATCATCAATAGCACAGCAGCACATGGTGCTCCAATTCTTAACCTTTAGTACAGCAAAATCTTTTTCAACTGCGTCTATCCATGGCAACGTGGGTTGTCCTCTTCCTCTTTGTCCCTGTGGCTTTGCCAAAATGAACCTTTTACAGGGTTTATGTCCTTCATTCTAAATACATGAGAGCCCAGTTAATAAATTTTATAATATTTAATATCTGGGTCTTTATAGCAATTATAAATTTTTGCGTTGTACCGTCTTCTCCAACAATCACTTTCCCTAACACCTCCAAAAATATCCCTTAAAATCTTCCGCTCAAATATACCCAAATGGACTTCATCAGATCTTGCCAAAGTCCAAGTTTCAGAGCCCATAGACCAAAATAGATCTAATAAGGGGTTTAAATAACAAGAATTTAGTTTCCCTGCATATGAACTGTTATGTTCATATTTTTGTGATTTATGAGATTTCTTAACCAATAAAAGGACTTATTGGCTGACACATTTCTGTTTTTTTTATTTCAGGTAAGATATTATTTTGACAATTAATTTCTGATCCTAACTATATAAAACATTACAGATTCAAAAGTTTAAGTGCTTATGGTAATATTGGATCCTGACAAATATTTTACCAACAGATTACATTGGAATTTTTAACATCTACAGTGATGAAATTTTATGTTTGATGCATTTATGTTGAGCACATTTTCCTGAATTTGTCTTTATTTTCAAAACATATTTTTCCTAAATAAAATTTAACAAGTAAAAAATATCACACCATAGAAGGTGAACAACGCTAGGTCATATTTGCTAGTAAATGAACAAAATTCCCATCTCGCCCCAACCTATTGTGGGATTCCATTGATATAAAAAAAATAAAAAAAAAATTCAAGGATGTTATTGGTAAACAACAAAAGATTCTGTTTAATATTTCATGAGGCAAATAATGTTATAATGCAATATTGAAGATTAGATATTTTCGTCGAGAGATTTTGTTTTCCATTTGGCTTTCAAGCAGATGTGGTAGGCCAGTGCTGTCCCAATCAAGAACTTATTTGACCGTAACTTATTCCTAAATATAGTTCATTGTATTTCCCCACATGGAACGTAGCCAAATATAGCATTTATGGTTCATATTTTTTATTGACATGGAATTTATTGCTCCTAAAAGAAAGCATATATGATAGGAAGGAATATTTATATAAAGGAGATTATACAAAGAAATTAAATGAGAATAACTTAAGTGAATTTTAATGTATTTTTTAAGTCGTAAACGTTGATTGATTTTTAAAAAAATGTATTAGTATAGAATGTATATAATTTTTATGAATGAAATCTACAACAAAGAATATTTTTAGGAAAATATTTATAAGTGAATAAATGCATATATTTTTCATTTTGAACAAAGCTTTACAAATTGAATATAAATCACTAGCAGTAAAAGGATAATTCCTGCATGAAAGAATTGACTAAAGAAGATATTATTTTGAAAAGCGTACAGTTACACCCATATTCTAGTTATATAGGCATTAAAAACAATTAATGCTATTTAAAAATTTGTAAAACAATTGAAACTATTCATAGTATTAATTGTTTACACTCTAAATCTATAATACATAAAATTTTTTTAAGAAATATAACATTTAATTTCACAAACTAAGTTCATAAGAACACATCTAACAATTATAAGAACATTTGCATTTATACAGAACATTTTGATTTCAGAAGAACATTTAAATAAGCATTTAATTTCAGATGTTAGTTCATCTATAAATATTACCAAATACCAGTTTATTACAATACTATTCACCACATTAGTCAAAAATATTTATAACACTTTTCCTCTAAATGCAGGGCAATAGTTTGTACAGTGATAACAAATTTTATTACATTGCTTTGAAAAAGTATAATGGATTTAAAAGTTAAAAAAGAATAAAAGTTATTTTTAGAATAATGATTTTATCACGCGTAGACATAATTTTGACATGATAGAAGATCAATAATGTCAATAAAATTGTGAAACTAATCAATAAAACTGAGATTTATAAAACGGGGACTTCAAAACTTAAAACCCTGTGCTTCAGATATGTTTTTCAAAAATTAAAACTCCTTAAATGATAGAAAAACTGGATGAATCTTTACAAAAATCTTGAAGAATTCTAATTTTATGCATTTTGCTAAAAAGAAAATGGCGTTGTCAAAAAACACGTGGGAAAGAAAATACAATCTAAAATTGAACCCAAAAATGGTAGTTGAATTAACTAAAATACAAAGTTAATGTTGTAGATAACTGTGACTTCCATGTAAAATAACAATCTAATTGATTTGTATGCTACATGTTTTTGTTTTTAGTGGCTATTGCTTCTGTGGCTACCGCGTACTTTTTAATGCCTTGATAACTTTATAGCTTTATAGCAAGCTATTTCTTTGAAAGACAGTATGTGGCTATTGAATTGAACTCAGTTGATTTAATGCTTGAAAGTTGTAGATAGCTATTGACGTTCAATTCTAATTTATTTCCAAATGAAGATATTTCCTTGGTTATTGAATTCTTCCTTTCAATGTTGACTTATGTTCTTTTTAGTGCCTTGATAAAAGATAGCATTTTCTATTGAAAAAAAGAAATTTTGAACTCAAATGAATTTGTAATATGAAACCAAAAAAGCATTTGTTTTATGATTAAAGAAATATGTTTACAATGATGATTAAGAACGATTTTTTGTTTACAATAATGATCCAACCTGTAGATTTAGAAATATTGTTTAGTGGCTATTGAATAACGATCAATGAATGCTTTTTAGAAATATGTTTACAATAACGATCAAGAACGATTTTAGAATGTTTACAATAACGATCAAGAACGATTTTAGAAATATGTTTACAATAACGATCAAGAACGATTTTAGAAATATGTTTACAATAACGATCAAGAACGATTTTAGAAATATGTTTACAATAACGATCAAGAACGATTTTAGAAATATGTTTACAATAATAATAGGTTAAATAATTTAAAGATATGTTTACTTTTGGAAATAACGATCAAATTGTTGGAAAATTTAGCAAACGTTTTCGCATTTACTATTAATTTCTGTAAAGAAAGATTTTAATTAAAAGAACGGTTTTGTCAATAATGTAAATTTAATAATATACAATATTAAAACGATTTATTATTGTCAATAAGTAATTCTGCAATTATATTCCGGTTGTCAGTAGTTATAATTATGCTCAGTAAATAAATTATATACTCTTAATAATTATGATATTTAATAAATTATAAATAAAAGAATTAAAGAACTTATATGTTATAAGAATTATTACTTTTGTTTTGACAAAAAAAATGAAAAAAAAAATGATTTAAAAGTGAGAAAAAGGTTATAGGGTTTGATTTTTTTTTTTTCTTTCAAATTTCTGGTATTTTAATTAATTGCATAATAAATTAATATCATTAAATTATTGATGAGTTTTTCACAGAGAATATAATAATCAGCTAGGTAAAAAGACCGTTGCATTAAGGATCAATAATCTTAACATATTTATCATTTATCCCAATAAGAATTCTCCTGCATAATTTTGTCCTAATGTCGATTAATTTATATTTTAATTGCAAGTGTTTTGATATTCATAAGGTATGTATTTTTAATGCATTTGTAATGCGTTCATAAATATTTCCATTTATGTATGGTAGAGGTAGATTAAGCGAAAGCGCTAAATCGGTCAAATGAAAAAATTCGATTTTCATAAATTAGTTGTTTTCTCTTAATAAGCAAATACGTTAATAAAAATACTTGTTTCGAATTATATTTATAGATTGAATTTTTAGGTATTATTTAGTATGGCACGATAGCGTCCGTTACATTGGGGTCATTGTGACGCATGCAAGAATATCTCGCAATTTTAAAAAGAGCAATTTAAGCAGGTTTGGCAATCAAAACTTTTGTGTTTATTATTAGCTTAAGCAGAACAGCTGTTTTTTTTTTTTAATTTAAACATTCATGTTAATCATTTTGTTAATTTAAACTATAAATCTTTTTTTTTTTTTAAATATCCCTTTTTATAGTTATACACTGCGTAAAAAAATAGAAGGACAGTGTTTTTTTTGCCAATTAATATCCCTTATTTTCTCCTAATTACCAGATATTTATGCAGATTTAGTTTAATGACCCTTTTTTTCCTTTTAGGCAAAAATTAAACATCTACCACTAATATTATTAATAAAATTAGTATACATAATTTCCGATGCGTAAAAAGTAGAAGGACACTTACTAATATATTTAATTTAGTGAGTTGTTCTTTAGTTAAATAGTGATTTTGTACTTTGTTTTATCCTTTTCTGTCAAAAAAATCTAATTTGTTTAAAAGTTACGCTGTTTCTCCGTTCTCAGAAATGCCTAAAGGAATACCTTTGAACGATTTTCAAAAGGCCAAATTTCCACATATCAAAATGATGGTAAAGGTGTCAGAGAGATTGCTCGATTGTTGCAGATGAGCCCCAATACAATTTCAAACTTTATCAGAAATCCTTATAAAAATAGAAAGAAAAAAAAGAAGACTGGTAGACCGAAAAAGTTAACACCACGTGATGAAAGAAAACTTGTTCGTGTGCTTAAGAAGAACAAAGGAAGTGTTTCAAAGGCAAGAAATCAAGCAGGACTTAATCATGTGACGAAATAAACAATTTACAACTATATTAAAAGATCTAAAAAATTCATTTTCAAAAAACGGAAACATCATCCTAAGTGGACACAAGCTCACATTGATAATCGTTTAGCGTGGGCTAAGGAGCACATGTCCTGGACTACAGAATGGACTTCTGTGATATTTTCCGATGAAAAGAAATAACTTAACTTAGACGGTCCAGACGGATATCAGCACTACTGGCATTGTCTGGGGAATGAAGACGAGTACTATTCAACACGACAAATGGAAGGAGGGAGTTTAATGATTTGTTGGCTGTTGGATACGGAGGAAACAAGTCTAGTTTTCTTAAATGGTAGGCAAAAACATAGAGACTACATTCAAGTGCTGAATTCCGAGCTTCTTCTGTAAGATTCTGACTTGGGGGGTGAAGAGTGGAAGTTTCAGCAAGACGGAGCTTCCCTTCACACCGCGACTGGAGTTAAAAACTGGTTCCTAATAAATAATGGGGATGTTTTACCACGGTCAGCCGAAAGTCCTGACCTTAATATAGTGGAAAACATCTGGGCAATGCTAGTTCGTCGAGTTTATGCTGATGGAAGGCAATTTGATTCGCTAACTCAGCTTCGAGAAGCATTGAATGACTAGTGGGGCAATTTTTGTCAAACAGAAGTTCAATCTCTATACATTTCACTTCCAAACAGAATATTTGAAATTATAAAGGCCAATGGGAAGAACATTCCTTATTAAAATCACTATTTTTTTCATTCATTATAATGCTGTCCTTCTACTTTTTTTTTTACAAAGTTTCAAAAAAGAGAAACTATTTTTGTTGCCATTAATATTTTATGTTTGAATATCATAATTCTGATGTTAAAATTGTATTTTTAAAATATTTGTAAAATATTTCTAATAAAAATTTTTAGTAAAAATAAAATATTTTACGGTTATTGTTACAAAATCAAGTGTCCTTCTACTTTTTTTTACGTAGTGTACATTATGGCTGTTAAAAAATGTAACTAATATTAATACAGATAAAATTGTCTTTACATTGTGCTTTTTATCTTCCGATATGCTCTATGTGAGGAGGTCTTTAAATGTCTATAAAGTATTGAAAATGAATTCTTTGGCGTTACAGAGTGCAACCTAAAATCTATACCCGGCTTTTATGCTCGCAACTATTAGTCATAGACTACCTCCCCATACAAAAATGTTTTAAATGAATTAAAGTAAACATTCCTTTTAGGGCATTCTTATAATTAAAGACTCAGCATTGAAGAAGTTAAAAAAATCTAAATTTTTATACAGTCCCCGCCAATATTAATTATTTTTAAATATAAAAATGCTATAGCATGAATGCATACCTCATTTGAGACATTTTTTGTAATTTGTAGCAGTAATTTAATTAAAGTATATGTTTACGACCAGTGATTGCGAAAATAGAAACAGGATGCAGACTTAAGGTTGCACTCTGTATAATAACTGATGGTAACAAATAGCTGATGGATATAATGGTTATATATATGTTAATATCTTTCATCATTAAAAAATAAATCAAGAGGTCCATTTTTTATCTAAATATTTTTTTTTTTCTGATGTGCAATAAAAAATCAAGACAAAATTTTATTTATGTTTTTTTTTAATTATGAAATCAACACTTTATATAAATATATTTTAATAATTTTAATAATGTTAGCAGTTATATATAACTGCTAATATTTACCTGCTTAACAATAGTTTTTCCTCTTGAATTTATACAGAGTTTCAATGTTCAATCTTTCTTGATATTTTTCCCAAACAAAACCTTCTCTAGCATTATATTCAAGCTTTATGGAACACATTACAACATTACCTAAAAATATCTAAAAGAAATAGATTAAAAAATGTTTTTACTAATTTACAATGTAATTGCAAAAATTTATATTTTTACTAAATTTATTTTTACTACACAATGAGCTGTTCCATTGTGATTGGTGATAGACCACGGGCTGAGAAATGTCTACTCCAATGAGAAGTGAAGGAAGCTGACCCCCCCATTAACGGATAGTCTTAAAAGGAGGTTTTTGGTGAAAGGAGAGAATTCTGCGATGAGTCGACAAGAAGGGTTGTTTTACTCTTTTTCTTAAAATGATTAAACAGGCCAGAGTTTCCGCCTGATTTTCAAAGCGAGCACCTTGTGGTTTCGTGTATCCCGCTGTGTGGTAATTAAGGTCTGCCGCAGACTAGGCAATTGGATTCGACGTAGACTTGAGAATTCTGAAAATCTTCGAATTTCTAGTGAACTGCACTTGTAATTTAATCGTGTACTTGCGATAAAATTTATATTCTTAATTTTCATTTCTTTGTATTTAATCCAGAAATCTGTATTTGTATATATACAATGTTTTGAATAAAATTAATGTGTTCCCATGAACCTGAAAGTGGCCATCTTCTTCAAGCCATTATAGGTCTAATACAGGACAAGACGTTACAACTAGCTTAGCATTAAATATGTATCACTGGTTGAAGGACTTAAAGTTTTTAGAATTTAAAATTTCCAAAAATAAGTTTTATAATAGTAGGAATATTCCAAAAAATGTTATCATTCACTTTACAATATATATCAAAATTCGGAAAGATTTTTGGAAACATTTTTCATTTTCTTTCAACTTGCTTTTTCATTCCATTTCTATACATCATCAAGAAACGACATCAAGACAGTCAGATATGACATCTCTCCGCCTTAATGCAATAATTTATATCTTTTGGGTGAAAAATATTTTGTTCGAAATTAGATAAAAAAACCGTATTCGGAAAAAAAGTAACAGAAACAAAAGACAGAAATAGGAAATGAAAAATATATCTTTGAAAGTGGGTCGTCTTCCGTCGTCGCAAGTTTATTCCCCACATAGCTGTAGTCTAAAAATGATGATTCAGTTTCTAGTTGTTGCTTAGGAATTCGAAGATACTTTTATACTTTTATACAGTTACCGTATTTCATTTCATTCTTTTTTTTTTCCTAATCGTACTTTCATAGAAATTATTTTTTCTATCGGCTGTCACATTTTGTCTTTTATAAAGAACTCTAACATTTAGTGCAAATATTTTAAGACATTTTTCTTTTGAAGTGATAAAATGTATTAAAAAGCTAAATTCCATTGATTATTTTGTAATTTAATAAATGAAACCATACAGTCATATTATAAGATAATTTTATAAAATAAAAAATAATATAAAATATATTTTACAAATTTTTATTATTCTTTGATATCAAGTAATTTTATGCCTAAACAAGTATATAATCTGCAAATCAAACAGCATAAACATATGCATAATTACAAAAAAATGTTTTTTTTTTTGTTTAAAAATAGATCTAGGTGATATTTAAAATATATTTAGTTAGAAAATTTTTATTATTAAATAATTTTTATGACTATTGATCTATGATATTTCTACGTTAAGAATTAAAAAATAATCAAGTGTTTGTTTTTAAAATTGAATTTTCATTTAAACTACATTATCGCGGCAATAACATCTTTTATTCAAAACTAGTTAAATACAACTTTTGCCCAGTGTATAGATTTGAAAAAAAGGGATAAATAATTGAAAAATGCCCTTTCTTATTTTATAACGTATTTAATCAACTGACCCATCTTTAAAATTTTAGAAAATTTATGCATGAAACGCTTGAAAGGCTTTACATAGCTTAGGTTCTAAAATTCAAAAGCATTTCTAATATTATTTCATACAGATGCTAAAGATAAAAAGAGTAATGCAAGTTATTTTAATATAACAAAAAAAGTTTTGTAGATTAATCAATTGGATTATACGTTACTCAAAGAATTAGGTACAGCTATAAATACACTCATGTCCATAAATTAAGGATAATGAAGTTCAGGCAAAGAAAGAGACAGAAGCAAAACAAATTTGACTTATTTGTAAAGTCTATTTATTAACCAAAAGGTAAAGAGCAAAAAAAAGATGCTATATGTTCGACATAATTAATAAAAATTGCGATTTTTACTCTCTGGAGCAAATTTTAAAAAAGAACCTATTTACAAAAAACAGTATAACATGGTCAGTATGATAGTTAATATGGAGTATGTCTCCGGACGATGCAATACAGGCCTTACAACGCCTAGGCATGCTGAGTATCAAATTATCAGTCTGATCTTGGGGAATATTACACCACTCATCAAGCAATGCCCTCCGAAGTTCCCGTTGACAGGTGGGAGGGGGTTGACGGGCTGCAATTCGTCGGCCAAGCATATCCCGCACATGCTCTATTGATTCAAGTCCGGTGAGTATGCTGGCCAATCCATACGGGTGATATCCTCCAATTGAAGGCATTCGTCTACAATGTTTGCACGGTGAGGACGGGCGTTGTCATCCATAAACAGAAATTCAGAACCCATGGCGCCCCGAAATAAACGTACATGTTGTTCCAGAATGACATCCCGATAGATGTGACCTGCCATCGTTACACTCTGAACATGCAGGTCAGTTCTGGAACCAAGAATAATTCCTCCCCAAACGAGCCATCCTGCACCACCGTAACGGTGTCGTTCAATGGTGTTCTCTTGGTAGTAACGGGTACCTGGCGCTCTCCATATGAAAGTCGGCGAGAATCAGACTGCAAACTAAACCTGGACTCGTCGGAAAACATCACACAAGACCACTGTTGGGGTGTCCACAATGCATGCTCTCTACTCCAGGTTAATCGCAGGCGACAGTGAGTTGCGGTAAGTGGAACACATCTGACAGGCCTACGAGCATATAGACCAATGTGCCCTAAGCGTCTGTACACGGTCTGCCTTGAAACTGTCGTACCGGTAGCTAAAGAGAGCTGACGAGACAGGTCTGATGCTGTGCTCCGTCTGTTTCTTTCGGCAGTAACTGCTAAATACCGGTCCTCATTCGGCGTTGTAACTCGGGGGCGACCGGTGCTGTAACATCTACTCACATTACTATCATCTTGGAATCGTTGCCAAAACCTGGAGATGACACTCTGGGCGTTTCCAAGTTCCTCGGATACTTCCAGCTGGGTACGTCCTCATTCCAGTCATCCGATAATTCTACTACGTAAAAAATCATCCAAATGCTTCCTTTGTGCCATAACTATGCGGTTATTGCACTGAAAGGCTTTTTAAAGCGCTTGTGAACAATTTTACTTCTTTGCCACCATTCCTTATATACCCCTCTCTTGCACTCGTCATTGTGACGTACTATCCGCGCCATCTGGTGGTTTCCTGTAATTTGCATATTCTTCTTCAAGATGTGTGTTATAATTCTACAGGTGAAATTTTTATTTTAGAGTTTAATTTCTGTGTGATTCTGAATTATCCTTAATTTATGGACATGAGTGTAATTCAGCGGTGTAATTGCTTTTAATATTGTGTCATGGCCATAAAGTTGAAATATTAAAAAAAAAAATGTAATGCGCTAAATAAATTAATCAATTTAAAAAAAAAAAAACGGGAAATACTATAAAAATACCCTTAAAATTTACATTATTTTGAAAACTAAAGTATTTCTAAGAAAGGGTGAATAGTGATATATAATAAGCTAGTGTGATTTGTATACAGCAAAAATATTAATTGTGAACTATATTTCTTTTATGATACGCGTAATTAGCTTTGAAATAAAAGTTTGTACCGTTTAAACTTTAGATTATTTTTAGATAACTGTATGAATAACTATTTGTGAACTACATTTCTTTTATGATACTTGAAATTATCTTTTGCAATAAAGTTTGTACTGTTTAAACCAGGGGTGGCCAACCCAAATAATCTTGCGGGCCACTTTGAAATGCATCATAACTCCGCGGGCCGCATATAAAATTATATATCCAATGTTAGATTTAGACCCACGGCATTTTTGGAGTGAAAAATTGAAACATAATGAGCTATTATTTTTGTGTTTACTATTAGTCTTGCATGTAAATAGATATAATATAATAATAATAATGATACTAAACGCACATTGTAAAAAGAAATATACAACACTAAAAATGAAATATAAAAAATATATAAATATAAACAAAAAAAAAAATGATATCATTAAAAAAATATTTATTTTTCTAGTGCGATATTTGTTTCTCCCTTCTTTCATTTACCTTTTTGCAAATCGATCTCAATGTGGGTATTTGCATATCGTAATTGGTGTTGCAGATTAACGTCAGTTATGTTTGAACGTGTTTTGTGTTTGGTCAATTTCATTTTAGAAAAAAACGATTCGCTGGTGTAAGTTGAACCAAAAGCGCTAACAACTTCAACTAAGAATCTGGTTTGCTGTGCTTTCAACAATCAACTGTGCGTATCTAGGGATGGTCACTGTGATCCCTTAAAGTGAAACATAGAAATTGTTATATTATATGTTCCAAGATGCGCTTACATCACGAGTTCGCAGAATATAATTTAATTATTCTGCGAACTCATAACTGTAAATTCATAAATAAAATAGGCAATTTCTGTCATACATTCTGCAAGAATATTATTTTAAAAACAAAGTTAATTTTTTCTCATAATTTCAACAGTTAATTTTTTTTAATATATGGATGCACACATAATGTATTTTTTAATGCATTGGTTTTCACCACTTTGATCATTATAAAATAAATATATTTTGTAAAAGTGTAATAAATCTCAGGGCCGATAAAATATTCCAGGTGGGCCGCGGGTTGGCGATCCCCGGTTTAATTTTTACATTATTTTTTTTTTTAGGTAACCTAATTTATTTTTGAAAAAATTATTTTTAAGATTTGGAGTATTCTGAATTAATAATTGGATTTATTTTGAAACACTGCAAATACTTAAAACTATTGTCATAATTGGTATGGAAAATCTTACTTCCATAACGAAATGCATATCTATTCACTAATTTTTGTGAAGAAATTGCCGAATGTAATACAATTAACAACTACTTTTAATTTGTTTGAAAATTCGTATTTTTCAATAATTTCTCCTCTTAATTTATAACATACAGCATGAACATAATTAGAAGCATTTTCTATAACTATGTGCTTTCACCCTCGGAATTTTGATCATAACTCTCTACAAAAATGCAACATTTGACATAAATTTGGAAGAATAAATAAAGAATTTTTGAAAAAAATAATTGTTCTTATTTTTGGGCACATTAGTATAATATCAAATAACCAATAGCTTCTTAAAAGTTAAGATTGAATTTAAGCTAATTTTCGTATTTATTCGAGAAGTTTCCAAGCGACAAGTAAATACACTGATATCAAATTATAATTAATTTTTTCTTCAGCAATATCAAACCGAACATTCAAATTTCAATTGAATAAACCATTCCAACAGTCCTTGACCCCATGGACAAAAAAAAATGTTCTCAATGAATCTCCACCGACAATCCATTAAGCTTTCTGTTTAATTAAGAATTGTGTTGTTTATTCGATACTCATACGATAAAAATTTCCAACAAGAAGAATCGCTGTTTGATTCTGGAAGCTCTGCAGCGGTTATTAGTCGAACGATTCAATCCCATTATTTCGTTGTCTGCAGAATGTTTGTTTTTTTCCATTCCAGAATCGTAATTAAGAAGTTTGTTTTCGAGACGTGGTTTATTTCCAGTGCATGTGTAAGAAAGTAAATTCTACTGAAATCATTTAATGTTGTCTACAGACAGAAATCGGCTGAGTAAATTATTAAATAATAATTTTATATCTGCTTAATGTTTGTTTTTTGATAGTTATAGATTTGCTTAGTTTGTCGCTACGTTCATTTTGCACACTTTAAGCTAATTAGACCTGGACTTACAGTTTAACGTGGATTCCGAACCACTCACAAACATTCATGCCACCGCCAGGTTTTCGAGCCGGAAGCATGTGGTACCAAAAGTCAGAGAGTCAGCCAATTGGCCTATTGATAATTATAAGAGTTTATTATAGAGAAGAGTTAAATATGAATTCGAAGATTTATGAAATTAAAAAGAAATTTTTTAAATATTTGTTTTATTGCAAAAGCATTTGATTTTACATCATTGGTCTCATGCCTCACAGAGTTATGAAATTTCTATTACTACACTACACCATACCATACCAAGCCATTCCACTGTGCCTAGAGTTGAGTTGGCCCTTTACGGTTTGGTAATGATGTGAGTGAGAAGTCTGATTGAGATCTGCGACGATCTACGGTTATTTAAAACCAGATCCTACGGCTTAAAGTGGATTCGAACCACTAGAATCATCCATGACACCGCCACGATTTGAATTCGAAACCATGTGACATCGAGCGCCAAAACGCTAGACACTCAGCCATCGAACCCCTTCACCCTTTTCCTTCTTGCAATGCAGATCGTACAATTGTTTCTTCTTAAATAAATAATTAAGTGTATTTTCTGCCGTGGCAGGGGGTGAATGACCTCAGGTCAAATACCCGGAATTTCAGAAATAATTAAATTCGAGTTGAGTTTCATGAGATTAAAATTTTGAGACATATATTTTGAATTGTTTTCATTTAATTTCGGCATTAAAAACAAGTGAATTTCTTTTTAAATTTCTATAAATACTCCTGTACAGAATAAATTAACAGTTTTTTATACAGTTCTTATGTGGTTAACCCTAAAACAATAGGGATACATATATTAGCAACTTAACCAATAAAAGCAACAACCACCGAGCTTCTTAAATGAGTTACAATTAAAGAATTTAAGCTAATCCTTCTATGCATTTATTCGAAATCTCCAAACTGCAAGTAAATGTACTGATATCAAATTATAATTAATTTTCTTTTTGCGATATCCAACCGAACATTCAAACTTCAATTGAATAAACCATTCCAACAATCCTTGACCCCGTGGACAAAAAAAAATTTTCTCAATGAATCTCCACCGACAATCCATTAGGCTTTCTGTTTAATTAAGAATTGTACAGTTTATTCGATACTCATACGATAAAGTTTTCCAACAAGAAGAATCGCTGTTTGATTCTGGAAGCTCCGCAGCGGTTATTAGTCGAACGATTCAATCCCATTATTTCGATGTCTGCAGAATATTTGTTTTCCATTTCAGAATCGTAATTAAGAAGTTTGTTTTCTAGACATTTCTAGACATAGTTTGGTTTACTTTGACTGCATGTGTAAGAATTTAGTAAATTCTATTAAAATCATTTACTGTTGTCTAAAGACAGAAATCGGCTAAGTTAATTATTAAGTAATAATTTTATATTTTGCATTATGTTTTGTATTCATAGTTAAAAGAGGTTATTGTAGAGAAAGAGTTAAATATGAATTCGAAGATTTATGAATTTAAAGACATTTTTATTGCAAAAGCATTGACATTTTTTATTGCAAAAGCATTGAAATTTTTTATTGCAAAAGCATTGAAATTTTTTTTTTTTTATTGCAAAAGCATTTGATTTTACATCATTGGCTACCACGCATCACAGATGCATGAGATTAGTACTACTACACCATACCACTGTGCCTAGAGTTGAGTTGCTTCATTATAGTTTGAGAATGATGTGGGTGACAGAAGTCTGATCGGGTTCTGTGACTCTCTACCGTCATATGAGACCGGGACCTTCGACTTAAAGTGGATTTCGAACCACTACAAACATCCATGGCACCGCCGGATTTGAACCCGAAAAACCTCTGGTACCAAGCGCCAGAGTGCTGGCCACTAGGCCATTAAGCCCCCATTTTAGAAAAATAATTAAGTATATTTTTGCCTTGGAAGGTGTGAATGACCTCAGTTCAAATAACCGGAATGTCAGGAATAATTAAACTCAGTGAGTTTATAAAAAAATTTTTGGTGCATATTTTTAATTGTTTAATTTCATACTTAATTTCTACATTAAGAATGAGTGAGTTTCTTTTTAAATTTCCATGTACAGAATAAATTAACAGTTTTTATACAGTTCTTATGTGGTTAACTCATAAAACAATAGTTATGCATATATTAGTAACTTAACCAATAACGGTAGCAACTACCAAGCTTCTTAAATGAGTCACAAATAAATAATTTTAGCTAATTCTTCTGTGTATTTATTCGAAGTCTCCAAGCGTACTGATATCACATTGTAATTAATTTTCTTTAGCAATATCCAACCGAACATTCAAACTTCAATTGAATAAACCATTCCAACAGTCCTTGACCCCGTGGACAAAAAAAATTGTTTTCAATGCATCTCCACCGACAATCCATTAAGCTTTCTGTTTAATTAAGAATTGTACTGTTTATTCGATACTCAGACATAAAGTTTTTCTAACAAGAAAAATTTGCTGTTTGATTCTGGAAGCTCTACGGTGGTTATTAGTCGAAGGCGATTTCAATCCCATTATTCCGCTGTCTGCAGAATGTTTGTTTTTCCATTCAGAATCGTAATTAAGTTTGTTTTCGAGACGTGGTTTATTTAGAATGGAATGTGTAGGATTTGATAAATTATACAGAAGCCATTTACTGTTCGTTGTCTACAAACAAGAAATCGGCTAAACAAGTTATTAAATAATGATTTTATATCTGCATTATATTTTGTATTGATAGTTTTAAGAGGTTATTATAAAGAAGAGTTAGATATGAATTCGAAAATTTATAAATTTAAAGAAACTTTTTTTAATATTTTTTGCAAAAGCATTTGATTTTTACATCATTGGTTCCCAAGCGTCACAGATGCATGAAATTACTACTTTTCTACTACTACACTACACACTACACTACTCCACGCCACATCACTGTGCCTAGAGCTGAGTTGCCCCTTACAGTTTGGAATGATGTGTGTAGAAGTCTGATTGGACTCTGTAACGCTTGCCGTCATGAGACCGGAACCTACAGGCTTAAAAGTGGATTTCGAACCACTACAAAAATCCATGGCACTGGATATCTGAATACCCTAGCCTCCAGAACGTAGCCTCTCAGCCATCAGACCTCAGATGTACGAGATTAGAGCATAAGATGTAATACAAAACAGTAATTCATCAATAGTAACAGTAACTCGACACACCGCCACTAATGACTTGCCTTACCTTACTTGTCGTACCTTCTGTAGTGGTTGACATCGTCAAGTGGACTGCAAGATGGTAGGTGGTCTGCAGTGCCGTTGGGGAATCGGACCAAAGTGGGCAGATTGGCGAGTCAGCGACCAATGCGGCTAAGATGCTCTTGTAGGTAGTCGGGCCCAATAGCCCTTCCGGAAAGGGGCAACCGCTATTCTAGGGAGTCCTTCGGTATGTTGAGGTTCTCCCACCTTTTATGACGGCCTGCTTTCTTGCATTATTGAACGTAATTGGTCACAGTTCTGTTAATGATTCTGCAGCTGGCGCTGTGGGTGAGAGAGCGATCTTACTGGTTCATATTGCATAGTAACTCATTATATCCAAACCATGACTATTAAAGAGAAGAAAAAATTAGTCTCTGGATGCCAATTGCATCAACTCTAGCCATAATATCTGCTACATAAGTTTTCTACATCCAATGAAGAACAACTTAGCAAATGATCTTTGTCATCTCTGTTTGCACAAAGGACTGTTATATATATCAATGTTGTGCTGATGTTTAACAAGACAATCATGCCCAGTCTCTAGCCACTACTTATTACAACAGTTTAGAGAGTCGGGGGTTTTCAAATCTAGTCCCTCCACATCTTTTTTTTAAAATATTTAAATATTTTTTTTTAAAAAAAGTGTATGCTATATGTATAAATAATTGAAACATTAAAATGATGCTTTATGAAAAACATACATACATTAGTTCAGTTTTATTTTTGTGCATAACGTGCTGATTTGTCTAAACACTTTTTTTAATAAAAAAATTAAAAATAAGCATTAAATTTCTGGAGTCAACACAAATTTATTTTTAATTTTAAGGGTGCAAATTTATTTTATAATACTTATTTTCACAGAATAATAAAAGATTTTGGGGGAAAAAAGAAAAAGAAATATTATTTGAATATTAAAAAAAATAAATAAAACAAACAAATTAACTGAAGCTTTTGAATCTTTTAGTGGGCTTTTATACAAATTTTGTAACTATAGCTTTTCTACAACTAAGCTGTAACTTTGCATTACAGATATACATTTTTATGTGATTATATGTTTTTTCCAGCATTAATATGTATTAAAAAATAGATTTGGTATGACTTGCTGCATTTTTTTAATAACTTAATTTTATTTTATAATCTCAAAGATATATGAAAATAAATAAGTAAAATGCATTTTTCTTTTTAGGTTTTTGTTCATGGCAGAAGAAAAAATGAGAAGGCGGATAAATAGTGCCGTCTAAATGCAAAGATTATCTAAAAGCAGAAATGCAGGATGTTTTCGGAGATATCGAAGTTATGATTATTATTAATTGTGAGTATCGTTTTGCATTTAACATTGTCAATCATTAAAATGTATGTTATAATGGCATTTATACTAAAAATGTACTATATTTTTCAATTCCGCGTCCGATGCGCGTTTAGTGTCATTATCTATGACACAAAAGTCTTTTTCTAAGCAGGCTGCGGGTTTTTTTTTTTTTTGATTTTATTTAGGCTTACGTATCATATTTAATAATTATTTGAAATGACCGTTGAGCCATATTACAATATCAATAATTAATTTTAAAAGAAAGATTACATAATTTGTGTGTGTGTGTTAACTTTTCAGTTCCTTCTATTAGCTCACACTCTCCCTATATATATCTTGTTAAAATTTTCAATCAAATCATAAAATACTTTTTATTCATCCACTCAAGTTCAAATACATTTTTGAACTTGTAGTGGATGACATGATTTATACAGTTTGTTCAAATATTAATTCATTAAATTTAATTAATTTTAGTTTTTAGATTTAAGAAGTATATATCTACCAATAGATGGCGCCAGATAAACTTAAAAAAATGAATGAAAGTATTTATAAAGGATTTTCTGCAATAGAGTGAAACAAAAATAGAAAATAGGAATTGACTTTAAATTTTTTTTATATTACTTATTCATCCCTCAAGTTCAAATACATTTTTTTTGTTAAACTTGCAGTGGATGACAATTTTTAGCCACAGTTTTTTTTTGAAATATTAGTAAATCATTAATTAAATTTTGGGTCGTGTGAAATCATTAGATGGACTATTAATTTGAAGAACTGGACAGCTCAAGCCTCACTGGAAAGGTTCTTTGCAATAATGAAGCCTTACAAAGATGGATAGAATGAGAAATTAGTGATAGACCATCAATTTCATAAATTAGAAACGAAAAAAAAAAAAAAAAGCAGAAAGCAAATAAATAGTAACAAACAAAAATATTAGTCCAACACCATATATAGAAATTAAAAGGAAAATTGCAAGGAAATTCGTTTTCTATTTTGCCATAATATTGTAATTACCATAGATATATACATATTTATATTAATTGTAATTATTTAATAAAAGTAGCTAAAACAAAATTTTCTTTGCTGACCTAAGTAGGAATTGACTTTAAAAATTTTTTTTTTTTATATTACTTGTTTAAATGTTATTCTTAAGTTTAGTATGAATTGTTAAATGTTATTGAATTTTTATAAAATTACATTTACTATGTGAAACAAATCTGGATCGTTTTTAAGAAAAAAAAAATCGATAAATTACATCTCCAAGGAGTAATAAATCTAAACTAAAGAATATTTGGGCAGAATTCATATATTTGTGATATATATATAACTAATTTCTCGACACTACAATTCATGTTGGACCAAGGGCCGTTTGCCTTCTGGCAGATTTCGAGACTTCTGGAGATTTTTCTTTTTACGGGGGTAGGGTTGTCAGGGGTCCCTATAGTCATATTAGACAGAAAATACAGTTTAGAGCGGATTCGAACCACTACAAGCATCTATAGCACCGCTGGGACTGGAACCCTGCATCACCCACGCCAGAGTGCTAGTCACTCGCCCATGACACCCTTGTGGTATGTATAAGGAAAAAACATATTTATACGCCTAAAGAGAGAAAAAAATATCCATACATGAACCGTTAACAATGAAATATAGTGACAATACTCATGTGAGTTTAGCATTTTAAGTGGCACTTTTTTTTTGAGAGAAAAAGAATATTGAAAAACATATGGGGGCATAAACACTTAATCTTTGATCAAAATTATTCTAGCCATTCTGTACTGTTATTCAAGTCCATTACTTGTATTAGCGTTTGCTAATTAGATAAGAGGTCACAAATTTGATTCGCTTGTGGTCGGATTGACGATTGCTTAAAAATGTGTACTGCTATCATTGTCTTAAAAAATGAGTAGCCTCAGTAACGATTATGGCAGAGAAGTTTTGTATAACACTCGGACTGTCTAGTTAAGTACTGAGTAATTATTACAGGAAATCTTTCTAGAATGCATTACTTCCCTTCATCATGACACTATGATCCAGTAGAGACGTTTTCCATCAAAGGATCCATGGCCTACATTTTAAAAGCGCTAACAAAAGAAAAAAAGTTTCATTCTAAAAAGACACTAACTATTTCGAAGTGTAAGTTTGAAAAATGTGTACCCCAAAAAATAGTATCGACTTTATAACAATTTAGTGGAGAATGAACTTTTTATTGAAAACAAAATAGATTTAAAGACAAAATCAAAAATTTATTTTATTATGTCGCATCGATTCTATTTATACACCATATAAACTATATCGATCCAACATATTAACAATATCGATCCAGCCCCTATAATTTTTTGCCGCATCGAAGAACAAAAGAAATATAGGTATAAGAAACACCTCCATGCTTAAATGAGCATAACAGTGGAACTTATAGTTCCGACTTTCATTGACACAAAGAGTTGGTCTCTGGTAGAGATAAACAAAGAATCAAACAAACACGAGAAGAAAAAGAAAGAAAGAAAGAATATAGAATATGAAGACATTCCAGTCTTTCAGACTTTTTCAGCCGATCAGATTCCATATAAAAAAAGGCTGCAGAAGAAAAGAAACCGTAAATGATAAGTTTCCTCCGTACATGACAGCTAGGTATGAGGGAAAAGACTTCCCATCGATTTGCACCTGGAGTAGTTATTACATCTTTTTCTACCGAGAATTTTGCACGGTCTATTTTGTGGTGGAACGAAGTTTTTCTCATAGCTCTAACATTTTTTTCTAATGGAAAAGAAAGGATCTTTAAAGGTTAAGTGAATCTTTTTGAGATGGGGTATAAGGATTTAAGAGTGGATTTTTGAGAGGCGTGTTAATTTCAGTCATGAAAAAAAAATCTGTGAATTTCTTTGTTGAAACTTTACATTGAATTTGTTTTCTAACTGGCCTCTAGTAGTAACACACTTTTAATGAGTCTAGTGGCACTGCTTAAGATTTATCATCGATTTTCATCTGGAGTTAGTTAGCTACCTCTTTTCAACTGTAAAAGTTTTCTTTTACAATGGGTGAAGCTGACTTTTTTTCTTATTGAGTTGACTGAAAAATATTTAAAGTTAAGTGAGATCTTTCAAATTGATTATAAGGATTTAAAAGTATTACCAAACGGGTGTTGATTTGAGGAATGAAAAATTATGTCAACTCAGGAGTTATTTATCCTTACATTGGAAAGATT
>BPLR01021132.1:0-30365 GCA_021605095.1 Caerostris extrusa
ACGTGATGCTACTGCCATCTGAAAATTTGCATATTGCTATCCCATGACTTTTGTCACTTCAGTGTATGAAATAGCAACTCGGAAGAAAAAGGTTTTTCTGCTCATTATAGCTTAGATAATGTTATAGATAGAGAACGATCGAATTGTCCAAAGCAAAAATAAATAAATAATAATAACTGACTTTTTAAATTACTAATATTTTTAATTTTAAGGTTGTTTCGGAATTATTTTGAATTTTTATTGTAGTACATAATATAACTTTTAAGTTGCAAATAAACATGTTTATTACCTTTGTAACTTGAATTTTTATTTTTTTTTTACCTCTAACTCAAAATAAGTTAGAAAGAATCTAAACCTCTACAAGTCGAATATTTCCTTACAAAATCCGCATAAGTCGAAAACTCTATAACTCGAATTATTTGGCGTCTCCATTGAAGTTCGACTTACAGAGGTTCTACTGTATATATGTGTATGTATGTATGCATGTATATATATATATATATATATATATATATATATATATATATATATATATATATATATATATCCAAAACAAATAACTGGCTATCAGAGTCATTAGATTTCTTACATTTAGATCTCTTAAAACAATTGTTTTTTTAGTAATATATATTGAATTGCAAAGGTGAAATTATATGATAAAAATAAGACTACGAGTCAATTGAAAATTATTTTTGCACTGTGATTTATTTGAATTTTTTAAATATTTTTGCAAGCTATTTTAACTGCAAGTCACTCAGACAAGTGATTGGAAAAATTGAATCATTCAACTTGTAATAAAGAATTTTATTTCCTTTAGATTTAAATTGCGAATTTAATAATTTATCTCGCTCAAAAATGTACGAGAATATTCTGCGCATCACCCTTGTTTTTTTTCTAATGTTAACATATATATATATATATTTTTAGCCACACGTCAGAATTAAAATGATATATTTATTTTCAGTGTTAACTATTCTGATAAGTATTATTTTTTTTTGTTCTGATGAAAACAAATGATTGAATTGACTTTTGATTATTATCATGAATAATTTCAATTGTGTCTACATTCAAATATTAAATTTATATAAGAATCATTTCTAATAATATCTTTTATGATGTAAAAATAAACAATGCTCAGTTAATTGTTTTAGAAATGAAAATTTTCCTTTATGAAAAATTTTATGTGCAATGAAAGGATATAGAAAATTAAATATAAATATTTTTCAATTTCTTCTGTTAGATTATGCGGTTGATGTATTCCAATTCAAAATTCGAATTTATGCATTTTATGAGTGGAAGCAGATAATAAAACTTACATTAAAAAATCCGTTAAACCTTAGTAGCAGAGACCTCAAAAGAAATTCGGTTGCACTATAATACTTTGAGTAACACCTACTTATATTTAAATTAATGCCCAGAAGAATCCTTCTGAGCTTCTATATATATTGAAAAAAATCCAGACATGCCATAAATTTGTAAATAAAATAACATATACATATGGGAATCTATTTTAATTTAAAAGTGGTAATTAGAAGCAAATTCCTACGTATACTTTAATTATCAGAAATCTTTTGTCATTCTGTCTCTTAGAGAAAGTATTTATTTTAGGAGCATGTTCTGTTTGAAATTCTTATGAATAGAAGTGTATCGGGTGGAAGTTTTGGTTTTATTTTTATCTTAGAGTAATTTGTAGATTAAAATGAATAGTTGGTCAGTCGTTTTTACTGTTTAATCACTGTTGAACGTGTCATTACAATTGAGTACATATTTCATAAATATTTCATTTACTTTTGTTGAACTTCGTTAACCTTTTCAATTTTAAAGTTCTTTGCATTTCTTTATTCTATTTTTATTATTGTTGTGCTCCTTAATAGTCATCTCTGAAAACTCCCTTTCATATTAAGGAATGCGAATTAATTAAAATTGCAAGCACATAAAATCGTTCATAAATTTGCACTATTTTTTTTATCAATCTATATCTGTAAAAGTTTTTTTGCTTCTCAAACAACTGGAATTTCGGAATTTAACTTTCAAACAAGTAATATAAAAAGAATTTTTGTTAAAATAAATTCCTACATTTTTTTTTTTTTTCACTTTATTGCAGAAAGTCCTTTATAAATAATTTTCTGTCATTTTTTTTTAAGTTTGTCGGGAGAAATCTATTGGTAGATATATGTAACTTAAACCTAAAAAAAAAATTAAATTAATTCATTAAATTTACTTAAAGAATTAATATTTGAAAAAACTGGAGATTTCGGTAGCGACGTAAATCACAGCAAAAGACCTACTTATCAAAATTAATTTGTGTTTCTGTAACAAACAATTCCAAAAACTTTTATTTCAATTTTTGAAATATTTAATATATAAAATAATGGATTAGCAACACTAATCGATTCAGAACACGAAAAAAATTCCAAACTTAACCGAATTCATATTGTATTCGCTTATAAAAATTATGTAAATTGATGTTTTGAAGGTTTTTGGATAATTTAGGATAGTGAAAATAATTATTTTAGCCTTAATAAGAAACAAACACTTACTTCTTCAATACAGTAGAATCTCTTTAAGTCGAACCTCCATAAGTCGAAAACCTCCACAACTCGAAAATTTTTTTGTTCTCTTCCCTTCAAGCCCCAAATATTTCATTACTTAAAATTTCAACCCTCTATAAGTCGAAAAATTAGCAATCCCCACAAGCCATTTTGGTATATATTTTCCCTCCGTAACTCGAAAACAAAAAACTGACCACTGTATCTCGAACATTAGCAATGTTTGATTTTTTACAACTCGATCATTTGAAACTCATTACCTCTATAGCTCGACGAAAATAAGTTACCGACTTTAAGGATTTGCCGACAATGCACGTCATTGTTTCCTAGAAAACAATGTATGAGTATATAGTAAATAGAATAACCCATTCTTTGAAATAGCAACTCGGAAGAAAAAGAATTTTCTGCTCTTTATAGCTTAGATAATGCTATAGATACAGAACGATCGAATTGTCTAAAGCAAATAAATAAATAAATAAATAAAAATAACAGACTTTTTAATGCATAATATTATTAATTTTAAGTTTTTTTCGGAATTATTTTGATTTTTTATTGTAGTACATAATATAACTTTTAAGTTGCAAATAAACATATTTATTAGCATTGTAACTTGAATTTTTATTTATTGTACCTCTCTAACTCAAAATAAGTTAGAAAGAATCTAAACCTCTACAAGTCGAATATTTCCTTACGAAATCCTCCATAAGTCGAAAACTCTATAACTCAAATTATTTGGCGTCTCCCTTGAAGTTCGACTTACAGAGGTTTTCTACTGTATATATATGTTTGTATGCATGTATATATATATATATATATATGTATCCAAAACAAATAGCTGGCTATCACAGTCATTAGATTTCTTACATTTAGATCTCTTAAAACTATTGTTGGTACTTACGTATTAACGGTACCTTGGCGACAGTTGCGCCAATAAAGAGCACACGCGCCAAACGCAGTTACAGATTTGACGGTTTTTAAGTGGCACCAATCTGTTCTGTTGGTTTGGTACCCTTAGTAGCTGCTAGATTGGCGACACTTAAAACGCCAAGGTACCGTTAATACGTAAGTACCCAATTGTTTTTTAGTAATATATATATGGATTGCAAGGGTGAAATTATTACGATAAAAAGATTTTGACCGATTTGAAAATTACTTTATACTGTGATTTATTTGAATTTTTTAAATATTTTTGCAAGCTATTTTAACTGAAAGTCATTCAGATAAGGGATTGGAAAAATTGAATCATTCAACTTTTAATGAAGACTTTTACTTAATTAAATTGCGAATTAAATAATTTATCCAACATTAATGGATACATATAAAAAATGTACGAGAATATTCTGCTCATCACCCTTGTTTTTTTATTATACTTGTTAATATTTTTTTTTCGCTATTAGTAATTGTTTACGTCAGAATTAAAATGATATATTTATTTTCAGTGTTAACTATTCTGATTATTAATTTTTTTTGTTCTGATGAAAACAAATTATTGAATTGACTTTTTATTATTATCATGGATAATTTCAATTGTGTCTACATTCCAATTTTAAATTTATATAAGAAAACATTTCTAATAACATCTTTTATGATGTTAAAATAAACAATGCTTAATTAATTGCTTTAGTCATGCTTAAAGAAATGAACATTTTCCTTTACGAAAAATTTTATGCGCAATGGAAGGATATAGAAAATTAAATACAAATATTTATCAAATTCTTCTGTTATATTATACGGCTGACGTATTCCACTTTAATATCCAAATTTATGCTGTTTATGAGTGGAAGCAGAGAATAAAACTTGTAAACCTCTACAAGTCGAATATTTCCTTACAAAATCCGCTTAAGTCGAAATCCTCCATCAGTCTAAAACTCTATAACTCAAATTATTTGGCATCTCCCTTGAAGTTCGACTTACAGATGTTCTACTGTATATATATATATATATATATGAGTGTGTATGTTTGTATGCATGTATATATATATCCAAAACAAATAGCTGCCTATCAGAATCATTAGATTTCTTACATTTAGATCTCATAAAACAATTTTTTTTTTAGTAATATATATTGAATTGCAAAGGTGAAATTATATGATAAAAATAAGACTACGAGTCAATTGAAAATTATTTTGTACTGTGATTTATTTGAATTTTTTAAATGTTTTTGCAAGCTATTTTAACTGAAAGTCAATCAGATAAGGGATTGGAAAAATTAAATCATTCAACTTTTAATGAAGACTTTTATTTAATTAAATTGCGAATTAAATAATTTATCCAAGATTAATGGATACATATAAAAAATGTACGAGAATATTTTGCTCATCACCCTTGTTTTTTTATTATACTTGTTAATATTTTTTTTTTCGCTATTGGTAATTGTTTACGTCAGAATTAAAATGATATATTTATTTTCAGTGTTAATTAATTTTTGATAATTATTAATTATTAATTTGATTGTTAATTGATTATTAATTTTTTTGTTCTGATAAACAAATTATTGAATTGACTTTTTATTATTATCATGGATAATTTCAATTGTGTCTACATTCCAATTTTAAATTTATATAAGAAAACATTTCTAATAACATCTTTTATGATGTAAAAATAAACAATGCTTAATTAATTGCTTTAGTCATACTTAAAGAAATGAACATTTTCCTTTACGAAAAATTTTATGTGCAATGGAAGGATATAGAAAATTAAATACAAATATTTATCAAATTCTTCTGTTATATTATACGGTACTGCTCTTTATAGCTTACATAGTGTTATAGATATAGAACGATCGAATTGTCTAAAGTAAAATATAAATAAATAATAATAACTGACTTTTTTTAATTTTAAGGTTGTTTCGGAATTATTTTGATTTTTTATTGTAGTACATAATATAACTTTTAAGTTGCAAATAAACATGTTTATTACCTCTGTAACTTGAGTTCTTATTTTTTTTACGTCTCTAACTCAAAATAAGTTAGAAAGAATCTAAACCTCTACAAGTCGAATATTGCCTTACAAAATCCGCATAAGTCGAAAACTCTATAACTCGAATTATTTGGCGTCTCTATTGAAGTTCGACTTACAGAGGTTCTACTGTATATATATGTGTATGTATGTACGCATGTATATATATATATATATATATACCCAAAACAAATAACTGGCTATCAGGGTCATTAGATTTCTTACATTTTGATCTCTTAAAACAATTATTTTTTAGTAATATATATCGAATTGCAAAGGTGAAACTTATTTTGTATGATTTATTTGAATTTTAAAATAAGACTCACAGATAAATGATTGGAAAAAATTGAATCATTCAACTTTTTGATAAAAACTTATTTTGTACTGTGATCTCTTTTATTTTTTAGTAATATATATTTAAATATTATATTTAAAAATTGTCAAGCTATTTTGTACTGATTTATTTGAATTTTTAAATAGTCACTCAGATAAATGATTGGAAAAAATTGAATCATTCAACTTTTGATAAAGAATTTTTTTTTCTTTGGATTTAAATTGCGAATTTAATAATTTATCCCGCATAAAAAGATACGAGAATATTATGCGCATCACCCTTGTATTTTATTCTAATGTTAATATATATATATATATAGATATTTTTAGGTACACGTCAGAATTAAAATGATATATTTATTTTCAGTGTTAACTATTCTGATTATTATTTTTTTTTTTTGTTCTGATGAAAACAAATGTTTGAATTGACTTTTGATTATTATCATGAATAATTTCAATTGTGTCTACATTCAAATATTAAATTTATATAAGAATCATTTCTAATAATATCTTTTATGATGTAAAAATAAACAATGCTCAGTTAATTGTTTTAGAAATGAAAATTTTCCTTTATGAAAAATTTTATGTGCAATGGAAGGATATAGAAAATTAAATATAAATATTTTTCAATTTCTTCTGTTAGATTATGCGGTTGATGTATTCCAATTCAAAATTCAATTTATGCTGTTTATGAGTGGAAGCAGATAATAAAACTTACATTAAAAAATCCGTTAAACCTTAGTAGCAGAGACCTCAAAAGAAATTCGGTTGCACTATAATACTTTGAGTAACACCTACTTATATTTAAATTAATGCCCAGAAGAATCCTTCTGAGCTTCTATATATATTGAAAAAATCCAGACATGCCATAAATTTGTAAATAAAATAACATATACATATGGGAATCTATTTTAATTTAAAAGTGGTAATTAGAAGCAAATTCCTACGTATACTTTAATTATCAGAAATCTTTTTGTCATTCTGTCTCTTAGAGAAAGTATTTATTTTAGAAGCATGTTCTGTTTGAAATTCTAATGATTAGAAATGTATCGGGTGAAAGTTTTGGTTTTATTTTATTCTTAGCACGAATTTGGATGAAAATGAATAGTCGGTCAGTCGTTTTAATGCTTAATCACTGTTGAACGTGTCTTTACAATTAAGTACATATTTCATAAATATTTCATTTACTTTCGTTGAACTTCGTTAACCTTTTTCAATTTTAAAGTTCTTTAAATTTCTTTATTCTATTTTTATTATTGTATTAAATTTCTTTATTCTATTTTTATTAGACAGCACAGAGATACTCGGTCTGCGCTTTTTTAGATTGTTTCTTAAAACCTTGTTAGCTATTTTTAATTTTAATTTTTTTTTCATTTTATGAAATTGATGGGTATTTTTTTTTTTCCGATTTAATGTTTTTTTTTGGGAAGTTGCTTAAAATTTTGTAATGGAAATAGCAAACTTTTATTCATTGTAATACGTCATTTAGAAACTCATCATTCATTAACATGATAGTTTTTTTTTATATAGATATTTCTTATTGAAATATTCAAAGTGATTATTGAATAAATTCATTTATATAAAGCATTCAAAGCATCGTTTTATTTTTAAATATATATTATTGAGAAATATTAATATTCTCTGGGCATTTTATTCATTAGACTAAAATGAAAAAAAAAAAAAAATTATCAGCGGCATTGACACCATGCCAATTATGTGTTTTACCAAACAGGTTCTGCTTTAATTTTTAATTAAAGCTTATTAATTATTTTGCTGCTGCTGTTCTACTTAATTTTGAAGTCATCAACGTAGGTTTGAGATCTTGTGCAAAATATATTTAATGGGTTGATTATGTTCGTCCTTGGACTAAAGCACTTAAAAAATTTTGATTTCTCGACTTTCGTGTCTGAAAGGCAATGCAACCTCTCAGAAAGTAACATGTTCTTTCTCTCTGTAATTGATACAGGAGAGGTTTAGCATTTTTTAAACATTTTTTTATTGAAACGGAAAAATATGTTTGCTATCTATATTGTTTTGATAATCATCATAATAATTTAATTTCCCTTACAAAAATTCAATATGGTGAGTATTTCTTTTTTTCAGAATTTCAGATTTTAATCAAGAATTAAAACACATAATACGATTCATAATACATAATACGATACATCATTATTCGTTAGCCTTATAATGTAGTATTCATATTTTGCGTTAGTTAGATATGTTATGATTTTTCTGTAGGAGTGCTCAGTATCTGGAAATATTTTAATGTAGCCTTTGGTGATTTTGTTTTCTGTCTTGGGGAATTTTCGATGTATTTCTTGAAGAGCATGTGTATAATTTGCTGTTAATGCCAAGCATTATTGGGGGAGGTTTGGTGGGAGAATAATCGTCAGTTTCTTTTGCTTGGGCATTTGAGGTAGTTTTTTCTTCTATGTTCGCAAATTTGTTGTTAACAGGTATTCTGAATGGATTATATTTTTCAGTGGCTTTTTCTGTTTGGTTTTTCCCCAGGTGTTTTGAATCCATCATCAGATATGTTGATTAATTTAGCTGGATTAATAATATCATCTGTAGGTCTTTTGACCCTTGTTACCCTCTCTAATATTACGATTTTCATTCATTTTTTTACATTACCAATTTTTCGCATTATTATTTATAATAGAAGCAGTATTTACATGAGCAATAACATTTTGAAAGCCGTTATGGTCGTTGTTAATATACTATTTGCAGAATCTATTTTGGTTTTAGGATTGAACTCATGAATATTACAGTTTTTAACAGGGCAATATCAAAGTTATTCAACTTACCCCTTCTGTCCTCAAGTGATTGTTGGATAAACTGCATTTCAGCAAATAATTGCCCATAATGTGGATAGTTGTTTGGATTCTTCAGGAATTTTTCTTGATTGCTTTTTACTGTTGAGTTATACTGCAAATTCGCTTTTAATGCGGCAATTTCATATTCTAAATCTGTAATATTTTGGCAAATTTCCTTTACTTGTCTTTCTTCCACAGTAACACACATTCCTTCAGGAATATCGGCTTTTACAGAATAGTTAGGCTCCCCACCCTGGCCCTTAAGAGGGCCGGTCGCCTGATCAATACTAAATTCCATCCCTTCTTCGCAATTCATCTTCGAATCTGAGCAGGCGAGAAAAACGCGTCTGCTCTCGTCCGCAACAAAATAACAACAATTTCTACGACGACGGCGATTTGTAGGTTGACGGAGCTCCTTGGTTGCTAGGTAACCGTTAACTCCTTCTTTGTATATGAAAGGGAAGTTACTTTAGCTTTAAGCCCATTGCATTAAAAAAAAAAAACAATATGTTAAAATAGATATAATATATGGAGAAGAGTTTTTTTATTTCTTTTCAATAAAGTATTTAATAATTATTAATTATAATTTAATAATTAAAACAATAAAGTAAAAAGAGGATTTTGAAGAATTTCAAACTGAACGTAGTTTGAAAGAGAACTTAAAAATAAAAATACTTTCAATAGGTTAATCTAATTCAAAAAGAAGTACAAGTTAAAAATAATAAAAACGTTTAAGAGCAGTTTGTTAAGAGAGGATGAACTGGTAATGACGGGGAAATCTGCGAATCGTACAAGGTCAGTTGCAAGTGAACGATAGAAGAGCAGAGCCTGGGAAGGGAAACGAAAACGTTTCGACTACCAAGTCCTGTAAACAATATAGTCACTACGTGGCATTTGTTAGATGGTTTGGAGCATATACAGTTGGCAAAGATTTGTAGCTTGTCAGCTTTATTGTTGGTAGAATTAATTTGATTGATTAAATTTGGAAGATTTTTGATATCAGTGAAAAGGAAAATAAATTCTTTCATTAATATAACAGCATTTTGGAATAAGTTGAGATCTTCAATGCCAGGTAGTGAACTTGGTTGGGTTTGATTTACAAAAGTTGAAGGAGGTACAGCTGCAGTTGCGTTTACGTTGTTTTTAAGCATGGAAGCAAAACTGATGTTTGGAGTAACTTGTCTAGGAGGAATAACTTTGGGATAGGCAGCCTGTCTGTTAGAGTTAGTATTTATCTTTGGAAATTTGGGGCAGCCCCTCCAAGCTGCTACGTGTCCTGTAGCGTTGCAATTAATGCATTTTGGCACCTCAAGCTTCCCTTCAATTGGACACGCCTTATGGGAGTGTTCTTTACCACATTTAAGACACCTAGGTTTAAATCCACAGTTATGAGCATTGTGATGGAAATTATTACATTTAAAACATTACATTTAAAACATTGGAAGGTTCTATTTTAAAAATTTCCATGCTTTTTTGTTCCCTAGCAAGGGTAATCTGCCAGATTGGTAGAGGCTGCTTGGTTTTAGATCTTTTTAACTGGGTTACCTTGTCAACAGAGTAGCCTAGATTAACTAACTCATCTTTGATTTCATTATCAAGAGTTTTAATGTAGAGGCCTTTGATAACGACCTTTAAAGGACACCTATAGGTGATATTTAGGCGTTATCACAAAATATTCGACGGAGTTTTCTGTTAGATATCTGGTTATAGCCCTGTGCTGATTTTCGTCGAAGGGAAACATCTTGATCATTTCACCCGCAATTTTGATGGTAACTTTACTTTCAAAAAATTTGTCAAATTTGGCAAGCATAGTTTTTAGATATTCTGTTGGCTTGACCATAATGGGTGGCATTTTCTTAACTATAGGGGTGGTATCAGAGTCCTGCTCCTCCTGTTCGTCTACAATAAGTTTGTCAAACGAATTTTTGGTCTCAACTAAATGTTGAGGATTTTTAGCACAATTGACCTTAGCAATAAGCTTTTTTGGAGGGCATAGTAAAACCGTCATTATCATGTTCATGATTATTAAGATGGGCAGCATTGGGCTTAATTTGAGAGTTAAAGTTTATAATTTTATGTTTTTTACAAGATGACAATGGGCAAAGCTCAAGTTTGCTCATTGCAAGCTGGAGATCATCATGGCGTATCTTCAGCTCTTTAAGGTCATCATCATCGGGAGAATATCCAGTCAGCGCTGCAGCATATGCATCGTAGAGATTCTGTGCAGTGTCCTTCTTCTTGATCACAGTAGATATGCGTGCACAGTGCTCTTCGTCAGATAAATTGGATTGCTTTTCGGGAAATGTAGGCGAGGCCAACCTCTCCGATTGTATTGCCGCACACGTTGTATCCATAAGTTCCGGATTACTCGCTCCTGGTGCACTTTCCCGAACGGAGTAGTCCATCGTCTCAGCACGCTCCATTCTCCTCCACCTCTCATCCTCGGCGGTCTCCATCGCTCCTGGTCCAAAGTCAGGTCTCTTAATCTTCCACAGGTAATCGTCCTTCTAAACAAAAGTCGCTCCAATACCGCTTCCTACCATTTTCTATCTCTTCCTCTCGAAACTTTTTCCAATCTTATTCTGATCCGGACCTATAATATTTAGACATAATATCAAAATGCTTTAATTATTTTATTCATTTATTTTAAATTGGGAATTTTGATTTTCAATATATAAGAAAAACAGAAATGATAGATATAGAAAATAAAATTCATAAATAGGGATATCTGTAAGAAGTCTCATAATTAGTATATTCTACGTTATAATTTAAATTATATGAGGTATTTGAATAATATTGTTGTATATAACGTAATCTACACATTGTAAAATTAAACAATGCTTATATTATTTTAGTTTTAAAACATAGCATGGCAAACGAAAATTAGCTATTATTCAATTTTTAAAGATTGTAAGTGCAAATGGTTCTAAAAATTTGACTACCAACATAGAATTTGACTTCTGGGTATTTAAAATATAAAAATGGCTTGAATTTATCATTTGCTTAATTACTGTGCAAATGTTATTTTTGCTAAAAATCGGTAATAAATGTTAACAAGCAGTAAATTTTATATAAAAAATAATTAAGAACCGTTATACTAAATTAAAAAAAAAAAACAGTAAATAAATTGTAAATAAAATATCACTAAATTAAATATATTAAATTATTATCATAAATTATTAAATAACACAAATTAATTATTTTAATAATAATATAGTTCATAAAGGAAAAATATTTTCAAAATACTTTTGGGTATGATATAAATAGTTTTATGTCTGATTGAATATTCTTTGCGAAAAATCAAATTGTAAGAGTAAAAACGTTAATAGTAATAAAACATTTCAATCTGCAGTTGTACAAATTGAAATGTTTATTATTGTTCTATTATTATTGTTTTTATTGTTGTTTATTATTTTTCTATTATTTCTATATTTATTATTGTTCTTATAAAGATGTTCGTTTACAGTTTTATCAAACCTACCGAATCTACTTAACTTGTTCTTCCAAAATAAACACGAATATGTGTCTCTCTATGATTTATTCAGTGTATAGCGATTAAAATTACAAAAAAACAAAAACAGAATGGCCTCGTTTAGAAAATTTTAATCTACCACTCTTTTTTAATGTATAGAGATACACTGAAGTGACAAAAGTCATGGGATACCTCTTAATATCGTGTCGGCCCTCCTTTCGCCCGGCGAAGTGCAGCAACTCGACGTGGCATGGACTCAACAAGTCGTTGGAAGTCTTCTGCAGGAATATTGAGCCATGCTGTCTCGATAGACGTCCATAATTGTGAAAGCGTTGATGGTGCAGGATTTTGGGCACGAACAGACCTCTCGATGATGCCCCATAAATGCTCGATGGGATTCATGTCGGGCGATCTAGGTGGCCAGATCATTCGTTGGAATTGTCCAGAATGTTCTTCAAACCAATCGCGAACAGTTGTGGCCCGGGGACATGGCGCATTGTCATCCATAAAAATCCCATCGTTGTTTGGGTACATGAAGTCCATGAATGGCTGCAAGTGATCTCCAAGTAGCTGAACATAAGCATTTCCAGTCAATGTTCGGTCCAGTCGCACCAGAGGACCAAGTCCATGCCATGAAAAAACAGCCCACACCATTACGGAGCCACCACCAGCTTGAACAGTGCCTTGCTGACAGTTTGGATCCATGGCTTCGTGGGGTCTGCTCCACTCGAACCCTACCATCAGCTCTTACCAACTGAAATCGTGACTCATCGGACCAGACCACAGTTTTCCGTTCATCTAGGGACCAACCGATATGCTCACGTGCCCACGAGAGTCGCAGCAAGCGATGTTGTTCTGTCAGTAAAGGCACTCGAGTCGGTCTTCTGCTGGAATAGCCCAAGAAAGCCAAATTTCTCCGCACAGTTCTAACAGACAAGTCCCTCGTACGTCCCACATTCATTTCTGCGGTTATTTGACGCAGTGTTGCTTGTCTGTTAGAATTTACGACTCTTGCAGACGTCGCCGATTTCGGACGTTAAGTGCAGGCGGTCGACCACTGCGCTGTCCATGGTGGGATGTTATGCCTGAAATTTCCTACTCTCGGCACACTCTTGACACAGTGCATCTGGGAATGTTGAATTCCCTAACGATTTCCGAAATGGCATGACCCCTGCGTCTAGCTCCAACTAACATTCCGCGTTCAAAGTCTGTTCCGTCGTGCGGTCATCATCACGTCAAAACCTCTTCACATGAATAACTTGAACAGAAATGAAAGCTCTGCGAAAGCACTGCGCATTTATACCTGTTCTACGCGATGCTACTGGCATCTGAAAATTTGCATATTGCTATCCCATGACTTTTGTCGCTTCAGTGTATATATTCAACGAATACGCTGTTTCAGTAACGCCTAAATGCTTTTCCTTTGAATAAAGAGTGTTAGGCCCCTTCGGGGCCAGGGCACTCTGATATCCTGTAAAGACGAAGAACGAGTTCCTACTTCTGATCTGTCAATCATTAAAGCTCGGAAGTCCAGTTCTGGGTGTAAGTAAAAATAGAAAGCAAATTTCATTTTGATACAAAAGATACCGAGGCTTCTGGGTAGAGGAATTGTGCATCGTGCAACATCAATTAAACCGCCAGGTGGCGCTATCAGTTTTTAGGGAAAAGGAAATCTCCCTTCAACTTGTAGGGAAGATTGCCCACCGGATGCGTTGATGCTGTCACTTTTTTTAATTACTGTAGCGTGCTGTGTTTCGACATTTACTCTGAACAGTCATTGTACTGCAGTTGTTAAATAGTATGTGAATTGATATTATTTATTTTATATCATTTACTTTAATTTATTACTTAATTAACGTTTCAGTGAATAATTTTTTTTTTACTCTTGCTCGCTTATGTTGACGACCAAAGTGTGGATTTTGATATACTTCTAGACGCAGTTAGAGCCGCTCTGCCTGCCCTAAATACCACTAATGACCACCATGAGAAGGCAGTAATCCTTCTTAAATTTTATAATAATATTAGAATTAATAGAAACTAAACATGTTCTTTCATAATAGCAATAGAATCATCAACCTGCACTCTCTTCGGGTCGGTTTTGGAATGCCGCTGGCATCCGCCGCCAATTAGAAGAGATTAAAGAGTTTGTTTCTGACCACGATCTTGACTTATTCTTGATTCAAGAGACTTTTTTTACAACCGGGCATAAACATAGAAATTCCTAACTTCACACTCTATAGAAACGATAGAGTTAATACCACAACATTCCGCGCGGGGGGCGGGACTTGTATCTATATCAAAAACGCATTGGTTCACCATCAAATTCCTACGTCAACTCTGACTTCCACAGAAGCCACTATCGTTAAGTTAAAAATCACTGAAAAGAGTTCCATTGTCTTCATCTCCATATACTGCATTGTAGGAAAAGGAGCACCTTTTGATGATCTTAAAAAACTACAAAAAATTCACAACAACGTCGTTTTCGCGGGCGATTTTAACGCCACCCACACCTCTTGGAACAACAGTAAAAGTAATCAAAGGGGGTGTGCAATTAAATAAATTTCTTAAAGAAAAACAACCATAGGATAATTGCACCTACATCTGCAACCCGTATTGACCCCCGATATAACACGCAGAATATTATTGACTTTGACACTTTTAAAAACATTCCTTATCCAGCCACGGCGGCAGTTTTCCACGAGCTTAGCTCTGATCACCTTCCTTGCCTTCTAGACATTAACTTAAACGTCAAACCGCAAACTATACCCAACCTCTTCATTACAAATTGGGATGATTATAACTTTAACTTGCAGCGAACAAATTTAAAATTAACTATTATCAACAATGAAGAGGACGCGGATACTGCAATAGAAAACTTTACTAAACTTTTCTGTATGCTGCACTTAATAATTCTTCCAAACCAAAATATCTAAATAATAAAGGCCGACTTCCAAAAGAGATTAAAATCATGATTAAAAATAAAAACTATCTCAGAAGACTTTATCAAAGGTCTAGGGACCTGACGGTAAAAGAAGCTTATAAAAAACTAGAAAATAAAATTAAAACCAAAATTTATATTTATAAAAACTCAGTCTGGGAAAAGCATACCGACTCACTAACTGAGAACCAAAGAGCTTTCTGGAAGGAAGTGAAAAAAAAACTTAGGAAATCCCCTCAAACAATTCCTCCCCCCTCGAATTGGACGCCAACAACATCGCATTATCACCGGCCGAAAAGGCGGAAAAGATTGCAGATTGTTGGAAGCTCCAATTCGAGTTAAACCCTAATACCAGCCATAGCTTCACCAATAACTTAATTGCCTCTGAAACAGAGAAGTATTTTAACTGCCCCCATATTAACTATATTCAAAATGTAACTGCCACAGAGGTTATTAAATTCATTAAATCTCTTAACCCCAAGAAAGCCTCTGGGATTGACAATATTAATGCCAATATGATCCGCTTCCTTCCAAATAAGTATCTTTGGTGTTGGGTCGTTATTCTTAACGAATTACTTAAACTTAATTACTTTCCGACCGCGTGGAAAACTGCACTAATCTCTCCAATCCATAAACATGGAACTGATCCTAAAATTCCAGCCAACTATAGACCGATTTCTGTACTAAGTAGCCTAAGTAAAATCTATGAACATGTAATTCTCAACCGTCTTAATTTATTTTGTGAGAATAGTAACATTATTATCCCGAAGCAGTTTGGTTTCAGGAGAAATCTCAGTACGACCCACCAACTGCTCAGAGTAACGGAACTCATACACCACGGTTTCAGCATCGGAAGTCTTACCGGTGTACTATTTCTTGACGTCGCGAAAGCGTTCGACAAGATATGGCATACTGGTCTGTACTTCAAATTTAAAAGCTTAATTTCCCGCTCCCGCTAGCAAATCTCATCAAATCATTTCTGTCTAATCGTAATTTTAGAGTTAAGATTAACGAAGCCATTTCTACCGCCAGGAGTGTTGAATGCGGTCTCCCACAAGGGTCGATCCTTTCACCACTCCTATTCAATATTTATGTTAACGATTTTCCTAAAGACCCGCTAGTCAATACGGCCATGTATGCAGATTACACCGCGGTCATCACACAACATCATCACACTTTCACCCTTATGTTCAGATTACAAACTTTTATTAATAGACTTCAAACCTGGCTTAGCTTGTGGAAAGTAAAGGTAAACCCCAGTAAATGTGCTCTCCTAATCTTCCACAGGCGAAGGCATTTAAACTTCGTGAATCCACTACGTATCTTCGATGAACCAGTGCCTTTTGTAGATACATACAAGTACCTCGGAATTATTCTAGATAAAAAACTCACTTTTCAAAAACATATCACCTATAAAGTTGACCAAGCTAATAAAGCTTACTATGCATTAAATCCTTTAACTTCGCGGAAAAGCAAGCTCGCGATTGGAAACAAACTTCTTGCCTACAAAGCCTGCATTAGGCCCATCTTAACATATGCTGCCCCTATTTGGATCAACGCTTCCATGCACCATCTGAAGAGATTGCAGGTCCTCTAAAATAGAGTTTTAATAAGAATCACTGACGCACCACATTATTACAATAGACATCGAATCCACGCCGATCTTAAAATCGATCCCATTCTAAATTATGCCAAAAAACTAGCTGAAAATTTTCTTAACAAAATCCCGCTCTGTGATAATCCTTTAATGTTAAATCTTCCAGAATACCATCCACATAAATACAATAAAAAACGACCTCGCGCAATTTTTGAATTAGATTTCAATAGTTTCCCGATACCTAAAAGAATTCACATAGACCCAGGATAGGTTCTAACGTAAACAATCCACTTTCCTACCAAAAACATAACACATCACCACAGCTTCCAATGAGAAGCCCACCTCAACTAACTCCGCCCACTCGTGGTATATATAGTGTGTAGAAAAAGTTAATTTGTTTTTAGGCTGTTGTACCATCTCCGTGTTGCTTACACTATCTTTCCTTTCCCTCTTAAATTCAGAGATTTCAACTATTTATGCACTGTGCAAAGATTAAACTTAATTTTAAATTCTATCCTTCTGTCCAGTATTTGTTTTTATAGTAAAACACTTAAATTTTAAGAGCAATGCTGCTTTCTGAATGTTAATTCTTTTTATTTTTACTTTTAAATTTTTTTTTCTTATTATGCAGCTTAATTTTAATTTGTTAACTGGAGGTGTGGGGATTATTCCCCGGTACTCCGATAATTCACACAACTTTGCACTAGCAACCGCAGTTTGCGGATGTGGCGAACGTCAGCCCAATCGAAGTGCTATGATGGGCCTCTGCTCGAGAGATCCCCCTTCTTGATCAGGGATGACTCCCGTGCCAGGTAAGTATGCTGCATAAACTTACGAAATTACTCATATATAAAAGTAGAATAATTTAAAAGTGGTAGATTCTTTCAGGCAAACACATTTATTATTTTGTATAGTACATTATGATTATGCACTTTTAATGTAAAGACAGAATTTAAACAATGTTTAATATAAAGTATTTCTTTTAATAAGATTGAAGTTTAATATTATTAAAATTTTTATTTGTGAACAAATTATTTGGGGATATATAATGATTTTGAAGTTTTGATATACATGATACAATGTAAGTTCTTTAAAAAGAAAACTATTCTTTAACTTGGCTAATAAATTTTAAAGATAATATGCTAAATGTGGGAACAATTACGTATATATCCTCAAAATGGGAGAAATCGGGGTAGCAAGATTCATCGAAGGTTTACCATAAGAGGCTGCTTTTATTTCAATACCCCGAAGTTTTACTAGTGCCAAATTTTTCATTTTTAATCTTCATTACATCAATCAAATTGCACATATGTAATACCTTACCTTCATGAATGTATGTATACGAATTTCTAAAGAAAATAACTATTTCATTACTTTAAAATTTTCACCTCATCCTCGCTTATATATGGTTGTTATAATTCAAGTGATGACGAAACTACCATTTTAGCTTCCACAGCTATCTAAAACTTGCAAGACCTGGTGTCTCTTCGAATTTTAATCTAGTAAGAATCAATAACATTAAATCATGTACCAATCGTCAGAAATTTTGAATTGAAAATTCAGGTCTGACTGCTTAAAAATTAATAATAATCATAAAAACTGCGTTAACTATATTATGAAGTAACTTACGTAGTGATCTATTTTGAACTGTAGAGATAAGTTGCATTGGTCTATAGGCCTTTGTCTATTTGTAAAGAATAAACCTCCCCCTTTTTTTATTTTTCTTTTCTTTTATTATTACTATTATTTAGAGTAAGAAATTAAATATAAGATAGATAATATAATGAGTTAAAAATTTAATTAAAGATTAACAAAAAAAAAAAAAAAAAAGAAAGAAAGAAAACAATTATTATTAAAATAAAATTTTTAAAATTTTATGATTCAGCTTCATACACTTGCCAGAAAAAGTCTGCTTACAAGCACATAGCACATATTCAAAATTGAAAAAAATCTTGCTTTAATAATTATATTAATTTTATATTGTATTTAATTTATACTTTTTACACAATTCATTAGCATTTAATAACAATTAAAGAAATACAACACAATTTCTGTTTAAAAAATAACAATTAAAATAAGGAATATTAGAAATAGCTGCCAGAAAAAGTCTGCGTACAGATGAAAAAAAGCATTAAAAATACTTTCCATTGGCTTTCAATTAAACTTTAATAAGTGGTTGAATAACCCTTACGTCTGAGAACCTCTATTAAACGTTTGGGCATAGAATGGACGAGTTTGGAGGTCTCCTCAGAAGAAATGTTATTCCATTCTGTGATTATCACTCTCTTTAACATTTCTTTTGAGATAATCTTGTGCTGTTGAATTTTTCGCTCAACAAATCTCATAAATGCTCAATGGGATTTAAATGCAATTGATTTTTGATATTGTACAGAAGCCAGAACTTAACATTATGGGCAGTGTGCTTCGGATCATTGCCCTGTTAAAACCAAAAGTCATCTCTTAGGTTCAAGTTCTGTGCGCTCTGTTTCAAATTTTCTTTTAAAATGTTGATATATCCCACATGGTTTAATGTCGATTCTATAAAGGTTAGACGACCTACGCCGTTGGCAGCCATGCACCGCCAGAGCATTATACCACCTCCACCATGCTTAACTGTAGGCACAAGATTCTGCTTCTCAAAAGCCGTACCTTGTTTTCTCCACACCAGCTTACGTCCTTTTATGCCAAATATGCAAAACTTGCTCTCATCAGAGAATAGTACTTTTTTCCAAAATTGTGGAGACTTATTTACATACTCATTTGCAAAATGTAAACGCTTTTGCCTATTCACAGCTGATATGTGTGGCTTCCTGCGAGCAACACGGCCATGATACCCAGCCTTTTTCAAAATTTTTTCTTATGGTGTCTTCATGGAGTGTTTTTTTAAATCTCTCTCTGACGTCATTTGCAATCTGAAAGGCACTTATACTTGGATTTAAACGTACGGACTTGAAGACATATCTCTTTTCACGGGCAGTCACCTTAGATGGACGTCCAGAACGTGGTTGTGAGATTATAGATTTCGATGAAGTGTAATTATTGATCACTCTTTGGATAGAGGAATGAGTTCTTCTAACAATCTTACCAATTTCCCGAAGAGTTTTGCCTTCATTCCTAAGTTTTATGATGATCTTTCTTTCCTCAGGAGTAATCTCCTTTCCTTTTAAATCCATTGTGATTTACTTGCCACAAATTTTGAAAACAATATTTTAACTACTATCTAATAAAAGTGAGCAAGTGGTTAAAGTTAATTGAAGTTTGAATTGCGCATTTCATTATATTTAATATTCTTAGAGGATATTTAATGTTTTATTTAACAAATGGGTAGAAAATTATTTGAATTTTTTTAATATTTATTCATTGCCTGATATATAATCCAAATTCAATTATTAGACATTCTAATATCCTATGTATTTAACATAAAAAAAGGATGTAAATGAAGGTTATTACAGAAAATTTTTATAACATTCCTCAACAAATTTACTAACATTTAATATAAAACCAATATAACCATTTCATCATATTTAACCAAAAAAATCATTTCTTTATAAGAAATAAATAAAAGTGTAAAATTTGTATTAAAAAATAATGATTGTACAAAAGATGTCAATAATAAAAAATAAAAAAATGTGTGGGTTCTTTTTTTTTTTTTTTTTAAATTTCTGCTTCAATCATTCAATGTATATCAAAATTCATTATTCAAGCTTGCCTGTTAAAAAGCAAAGATTAAAATTTGGTAAATCATGGATTACAAATTTAACAAATGTTGAAATATTTTTGTTGTTTTGTTATGAAGCTGAAATTAAAGATAATAAAATATATATAATTAAAATTTCTTACAGATAATTAAAAAAATATATTTAATTTTCAAGAAGATTATTCTGTCCAGTGTTTCATAATCATATTTTATACTAATAAATAAATGCTGGATACATTTCATGCAAATTAAGTTTCATTTTTTAAAAATAAAAATTTTTTTTTTTTTTTTTAAAGAGTTTGAGATTTTATTAACTATGTTCAAACAAAAATTGTAACTAATGTATAAAAAATGAATTTCAAAAATTTTCTGTCCTTTTGTTTGTCTTTATAAATTAAACTACTTGAAAACTTTAAAAGAATAGGGAGATGTAAAAATTTCCATTTTAATATTTTATAGTTGCAGCTGGATATCATACATAAATAGTAAATAAAATAAAAGAGCGTAATATCTGTGATATGAAAAGTGCTACTAAAGCCCCTTAAAAATATTTTGACATTTGTTTTAAATCAATAGCAAATGCAATGATCACATGAAAGAAATAATTCTAATAGTTTTTATAGTTTCTTCTTGTTTCATATTTTTACTAAAAAAAATTTTCTGAGAAATTCAACTCAGTTTTTTATTTACCTCATTTTTATAGGGTATATTAACAAATAATTTGCTATTTTTGTTAAATTAATTGTTAATGTATTAAAATTATTTAAAAAAGATTTAACAATGGAAAGAATTTCTTTTACTAATTAAGCAGATTTTGCTTATTCAAATTTGTCCTCTCAATACATTGTTAATAAAAAATAAAAAAAATATGTAATGTTGTGTAAAAATATGTAATGTAATGTAAAAAAAATAAAAAAATGTTTACTTTTTGACAGTTTGAAATTCAAATTGTATAAACAAACTTAACCAACAACATCAACAATAAAAAAAAAAAAAGCAATAATAAAATCAGATGAAAAACATATTAATATTGTAATTCATAATTGTTTTATCTGGTAATTTATTTGCTAAATAGTTAGTTGTTTTCGATATGATATAGCAATAAAAAATTATAGATATAAATAATATGATAGCAATGAAAAATTTAATTTTAATTACATTGGCAATTAATTTATTACTAATTTTTTAAATTTAATTTTTAGAATTTTTGTAATGCAACAATGTTTACAATTTTGAGAAGGTAAACTTGCCTTAGTAATTACAAATATATCATAATATAATGAAACGATAGAATTATTAACTTCCAATTTAGTTTTACCAGTATTACAATTGATTATTACCAGCATTAATTTTATTTCTTTAAATTTGTAAAATATTCTATTACTAACATCCAAGCTTGATTTGTTGTCAAATGAAATGGAATCTAATTGTTGGATATTAAAATTTATAATAGGATCATCAATATTTTCAGTGTCAGATATTTGTTATCTTTATTAGAATTAGAAAATGAATTTTTCTTTTATACTTCTTAGATGTTTGAAAAAATTGCATTTGAGTAATAATTATTTATTTTGTGGAACATATGAAGGAAGATCATTACATGAATGATTAGCTTTCACATTTATAACTCTGCATTTGTGCTACCAATATGTTTAAAGAGCTGACAACAGTGTAAAGCATCAATTGTTCAACTTTTGGATTTCAAATTAATTCTAATAATCGTTCATACTGTCTTTCTTAGATTCATGACTTAATGTTTGTTGTAGTTCATTGTGAAATCACGATGAGTTTCTACAAAATTATTGTACATATCACTTAAAATGTCAACAATTTGTATTAATTACATTCACATATATGACCACCTAGTGATATGCATTTCAATGCTTTACATTTAATGTAACTATCAAATTTTATTAATTGTACTAAATATGATTTTAATTTATAAGATTGATATTTAACAATTTTTATTTAAGGGTATAACATTGCCATCTGCTATTTAATTCCTTTATGACTGGCTTTTAATTTTATCACAAAATTTTTTTAAGCAATAATTATTATTTACATTTCACATATATTTTAAAAATCTGTCACTCTCCATATTTAAAAAGGGCTTTTATCAGATTATTAATGTCTCTATTGTAATCACATTCATAGTAAATTGTTTTCAACTGATTATGGAAAGTTTCACAATTATCATTAGTTTCAGTAAAATCAGGTGGAAACTATCACTAAATGACAAGTTCAGCTTTATTATAGCAATTGTCTGTAAAATATTGAATAAAATTGTGAATTTTAGCATGAAGTAACATTTATAAATTCTGAAACTGCGGTTTTAAAATTTGAGTGGCTCTTGTTGATTTTTTTTTCTTATACATGACACAAATTATTATCATGAACTTCGCATGAAAGTTACCTGTTCCACATATGGAAGACATGCCATGCACATAATAAATGATTGATGTTAGAGCCAAAAACAGAATTGAATATTGCATATCAGATATGATCACTATCAGTCATAACATTATGCACTTATGAAATAAGCTACAGGATATCCCAGACCATATTCATCTTGAATACATATTGTAAGAAGATTAATTTTTTTTTTTTTTTAGGTAAACCAGAAAAAATCTTTTAGAATGTTTATGAAATGGCAAGCCAACATATTGAATTGTGCTGTAAAAGTTAATGAAAAAAAGAATCATAGTACATAGCATTAACTGTAATTCCAAAATTATGTCAAAAGTAAGTAAAGATGACAATGAAATGAATTTAAGATTCATGATTAATATCTTACTGGTTTAGGATAAATAGGATTTAGAATTTAATATATATATTGTTTATAAATATTTTATTAGCACGAAGAAGCTTCTTCATAATCGCCATATTTTTGTTATGAGCATGGTGTTTTAAACATGTTTTTAGGTGTTATAACCAGTTGATATTCTCTTCAAGGTTAAATTTGTTCACACTTTTGTCTTTTAGAGAATGTTTGCTGGTAAATCTATTGATTTTTAAGACTGTCACATTTTAAAATTGTTTATATTTGTCATACCTGTGAAAAAATAAATCCATTGATTTCACTGTTAATCACATTTCTTGGCTGAAGGAAGGAATTTTTATTCATTACACATATACAATACATTTTTAATCTTATACATCTTTATTATAGCTATTAAAGAAAAATTCTAAACAAAATTATTTGTATTTTAAAAACCATTATTCTAGGCAATTTACAAGAGATTTAAATTTCATTCCTTAATGATGCATGTTGAATCAATTTCCTAAAAAAGGAAATATTTCTGAAAATGAATTTCATATTACTTACACTAACGAATAATACTCCAAACGTTTTCAATTGATATAAGTACTGAAATAAACATTTTTATTACATCTATAATCACTAATAAAACTGTTTACCTTTTAAAAATGTGAACACTTTGGCTGTCATAAAAGTCCCTATAATTAAATTTTAAAAATTAATTATATTTATTGAAAAACTAATTGTCAGCACAATTAAATTTTTCATTGCTATCATATTTTCTTTATCTATATCTCTAATTTTTTATTACTATATCATACATAAAACATGTATGATATAACTGATTATATAACAAATAAATCACTAGATAAAATAAAAATAAATTTAAATATTAATATGATGTTTTTTTATTTGATTTGATTAGATTCGTAATATGTTCTTTTATTTATATAATTTGTATTTCATACTGTCAAAAAATAAACATTCTTTACAAATATTAAATGAAAAATTTTATTAACAATGAATCAAATCGGAAGACCAAAAATCTGATTAATCAGTAAAAAAATTCTTTCCAATCTTAAATATATTTTTAAAGAATTTTAGTACATAAACAGTTAGTTTAACAAAAAAAAAAAAAAAGTTTAATTTTAAGAAATATACCCCATAAAAATGAGCTGGATTTCCGAGAAGAAAAATATGACACAAAAAGAAACTATGCAAATTTTTACAATTACTTCTTTGATATAATTATTGCATAGAGCTTTTAGTCGCATTTTGCACATCATAGATATTATGCTCTTTTATTTTATTTACATATTATTCATAACATGCAATTCCAAATGTAAAATATAAAAATGGAAGATTTTTTAAAGTTAAAAGAAGTTTTTGTAAATTTAAAAATAGAAGTTTAAAATAACTTCTTTGAAATCTAAATATATTTTTTTAATTGTATGTAAAAAGTCTTAATCATCTATTTTCAATTTCAGATTTCGTAAAAATTGATTAAATAAAGGTAACCTCCATAAGGATAACCTTGTATATAAAATAAATATTAAAAACTACATGATTCAATTATTTTGATCAAATAAAAAATATTCAATATTTGCAAGATTTTTAAACCACGATTAATTAAAAATATATTGGATAAATTTAAAAAAGCATTCTTATTCTTATTGGTTTTTTATATTTTTTATCTTTTGTACAATATTCATTTTCAAATAAAATAATAATAATTTTTTTTCACTTTTTCTTTATTACTTATAAAGAAATTATTTTTTATATATCTTGTTTTTTTATAAAATGTCAATAAATTTGTTGATGACTATTATTAAAAAACTTGCTTGTAATAAGTTTTGTTTACATTCATTCAATTCCTTCTATTAGCTCACACTCTCCCTATATATATCTTGTTCCAATTTTCAATCGTTAATAAAAAAAACTTTTTATTCATCCACTCAAGTTCAAATACATTTTTTTGAACTTGTAGTGGATGACACTTGATGGTAATACAGTTTTTTCAAATATTAATTCAGTAATTAAATTTAATTGATTAATTTTAGTTTTTTTTACATTTAAGTTGCATATATCTACCAATAGATGGCGCCAGATGTAGTACTGCAGGAAATTAAATCTGGATTCTAACTGATAGCAGGAGTTCTATTGAGCACTTGGCTAATTGGTCCAGTGTTAGAGACAGGGTAGGTGTATCTATTCTCAAAATGCTAAAACATCTTTCAGTGGATCATCAGGTCCACATACAGTGGATTCACTTGAGCCCCTTACCTACACAGAGATTTACTCACAAGCTAAGTTAAATGGAAAAACAATTTGGTCTACTTCCCCAGTGCAGCAGTGTTATCGGGGCCATCGACCTGGCGGTACTTTGGATTAATTGTGACAGGCAGGGACAAACTGTAATCTCCCGTTTGCTCAGTGGACACCTCAGAACTATGACTTTCTCAGCTGGTTTGAAAGCTTTCGACACTTGCGCCAAGTGCTCCTCTGAGCAGGCTTCACCAGCTTGGCTTGCATCTATCAGTCTTGGCGTGCCTGGGGCTCAGATGTCAGGATCTCTTTGACAGTCCGTTGATGGTCTTGGACTTTCTTCGGGTATTTGGATTCATGGACCTAGTCTAGACGCGCTGGACTTTGGGGATAGGCGAATAATAATAATAATAATAATTTTTTTAAAACTTTAATTAAATTTTTAACTCAATAGTTACTTATCTCTTCTAAATTTATTTTCTTATTCTAAATTATAGTAATAGAAAAAATAAAATAAAATAGAAAAGGATCATTTTTTTTTTTTTTTTTTTACTTAACTCTTTACAATTAGTCAAAGGACAAGAGACCAATGCAACTTCAAGACAGGAGTCCGAAATCTCTACACAATTAAGGTACTCTCTCAAATCACAACACAATTTTTTTTTCAATTAATTTTTAAGCAATCAGGCCTGCATTTTCAGATCGAAATTTCTGATGATCGTTACGTTATTTAATGTTATTTATTTTTACTAGATTAAATGTCCCATTATGAAGAGACATCGAAGTTGAGATAACTTTAGATAGATGTGGAAGCTAAAATGGCAATTTCGCCGTCACTTGAATTATAAAAACGATCTATAAGAGTGGATGAGCTGAAAATTTTAACTATTGAATTTATTTTCTTTAGAAATCCGTTTACATTCATTCATGAAGGCAAGGAATCATATTTGACATGATATGCAATTTGATTGATGTTATGATGATTAAAAAAACCGAAAAACTTTGCTCTATTCAAACTTCGGGCCTGGCGAAATGTTATGTCAATTATATATATATATAGTAGAATATATATAGGGAGACGCCAAATAATCTGAGTTATAGAGTTTTCGACTTATGTAAGTCGACTTACGCGGATTTTTAAGGAAATATTCGACTTATAGAGGTTTAGATTCTTTCTCTTGATGAATGAAGTGGTATATGGGGATATCAACAATATTTGAGTTTTCGACTTATGGAGGATTTCGACGTGTTACGCGGAGTTTTGGTCCGAACCAAGGAAATATTCGACTTGTAGAGGTTTAGATTCTTTCTAACTTATTTTGAGTTAGAGAGGTAAAATAAATAAAAATTCAAGTTACAGTGCTAATAAACATGTTTATTTGCAACTTAAAAGTTATATTATGTACTACAATAAAAAATCAAAATAATTCCGAAACAACCTTAAAATTAAAAATATTAGTAATTAAAAAGTCAGTTATTATTATTTATTTATTTATTTTTTGCTTTAGACAATTCGATCGTTCTCTATCTATAACATTATCTAAGCTATAAAGAGCAGAAAAATCTTTTTCTTCCGAGTTGCTATTTCATAGAATTAATTATTCTGTTTACTATATACTCACACACTGTTTTCTAAGAAACAATGACGTGCATTGTCGGCAAATTCTTAAAGCCGGTAACTTATTTTTCTTCGAACTATAGAGGTAATGAATTTCAAATGATCGAGTTGTAAAGTTGTAAAATCAAAAATTGGTAATGTTCGAGATACAGAGGTCAGTTTTTGTTTTCGAGTTACGGAGGGAAAATATATACCAAAATGGCTTGTGGGGACTGCTAATTATTTCGACTTATAGAGGGTTGAAATTTCAAGTAATGAAATTTTTGGGGTTTGAAGGGAAGAGAAAAAAAAATTTTTCGAGTTGTGGAGGTTTTCGACTTATCGAGGTTCGACTTAAAGAGGTTCTACTGTATTGAAGAAGTAAGTGTTTGTTTCTTATTAAGGCTAAAATAATTATTTTCACTATCCTAAATTATCTAAAAGCCTTCAAAACATCAGTATACACAATTTTTATAAACGAATACCACATGAGTTCGGTTAAGTTTGGAATTTTTTCGTGTTTTGAATCCATTAGTATTGCTTATGTTAAATGATAAATATTTACAAAAATTGAAATAAAAGTTTCGAAATTGTTTGTTACAGAAACACAAATTAATTAGTAAGTTCGATAAGTAGGTCTTTTGCTGTGATTTACGTCACTACCAAAATCTCCATTTCATTGAATTCTGACGCTTTCTTTCCAATTTTTCAATTCCTTCTATTTGCTCACACTCTCCCTATATATATCTTGTTCAAATTTTCAATCGTTCATAAAATACTTTTTATTCATCCACTCAAGTTCAAATACATTTTTTGTGAACTTGTAGTAGATGACACTGGATGTTAATACAGTTTTTTCAAATATTAATTCTTTAATTAAATTTAATGAATTAATTTATTTTTTTTTGTTTAAGTTACATATATCTACCAATAGATGGCTCTCGATAAACTTAAAAAAAAAAAAAAAGAGAGAAAATTATTTATAAAGGACTTTCTGCAATAAAGTGAAAAAAATGTAGGAATTTATTTTAACAAAAATTCTTTTTATATTACTTGTTTGAAAGTTAAATTCCGAAATTCCGGTCGTTTGAGAAGCAAAAAAGGAACTTTTAAAGATATAGCTTGATAAAAAAAAAAAAAAAAGTAGTGCAAATTTATGAACGATTTTATGTGCTTGCAATTTTAATCAATTCGCATTGCTTAATAAGAAAGGGAGTTTTCAGAGATGACAATTAAGGAACACGACAATAATAAAAATAGAATAAAGAAATTCAAACAACTTTAAAATTGAAAAGGTTAACGAAGTTCAACAAAAGTAAATGAAATATTTATGAAATATGTACTCAATTGTAAAGACACGTTCAACAGTGATTAAACAGTAAAACGACTGACCAACTATCCATTTTCATCTACAAATTCGTGCTAAGAATAAAAAAAAAACCAAAACTTTCATCCATCGGATACATTTCTAGTCATAACAATTTCAAACAGAACATGCTTCTAAAATTTGCTTCTAATTACCACTTTTAATTTAAACTAAATTTTGATAAGTTTATCAGATTAGTTCACAAATTTTTAAGTCTTTCTAGTGACCAATGTGATAGAAGCTCAGAAGGATTCTTCTGGGCATGTTAATTTAAGCAACTACATTTTTTGCAAATTTTTAACTATTTTAAGATGTGGAGGTATAGTGATTCTTAAAACCACCTAGGAACTCCGCAACAGGGTACGCCCGTTGCCCCTTCTGGGCATTAATTTAAATATAAGTAGGTGTTACTCAAAGTATAGTGCAACCGAATTCCTTTTGAGGTCTCTGCTACTAAGGTTTAACGGATTTGTTAATGTAAGTTTTATTATCTGCTTCCACTCATAAACAGCATAAATTCGAATTTTGAATTGGAATACATCAACAGCATAATCTAACAGAAGAAATTGACAAATATTTATAAAATCTGTTATGTAAAAAAAAAAATATGTTGATTCTTGCTGTCCTGATTTCTTCCATTTTAGAGTTATAATAATAATTATTTCACTCATTATGCATAAAATTTATTTGTTAAGATGAAGAATGAATTGTTTTCTTTAAAGAAATTACATTGCATCATGTATATCAAAACTTCAAAATCATTATCGATCCCGAAATATTTAGCAGAACAATACAAACTTTAGTAGAAACTTTAATTTAAATTTCAATCCTGTTAAAAGAAATACTTTATATTGATAAACGTGGTTTTCTAAATCGGGGTAAGTACACGGAGTGCCTTGGTCGCGCAGCGACCAAACCTCCAACCTGGTAAATGGGATTACGTAACGTGAGGTCTTGCCCTTTGCGAGTTATAAAAAATATAGAAAATTTAATAAGAAAAACAATAATATCAATTTAGTTATAAAAAGCAACAAATATAAAATTTAAAAAAAGAAAAAAAAGGAATTTAATAAAAACAAAAAACAAGAGGAAAAAATAAAAATCTTAGCAAAAACCAGCACAGAAGAAGTAACTAAAAAAAAAAAAAAAAAAAAAAACATTACGCGAGAAGCGGGAGAGAGAAGATCCAAAGCAACCATCGGTTGTCTGGGAAGAAACTAAGTGAGCGCATTATTTATTAATATTAAGTACGTATCGTGGGCGTTTGCGGCTGCTGGGAAGAGATATATCATAATCAAAATTTTGAAGATCTTTTAGGACCTGGTTATTGGAATGAGAAACAGAATCATAGAAATTAACAGCAATTTTTTGTACGCATTCTTTAAAGCTGGGAACAGAGAGCGAATATCTAATCTCTTTATTGCTAAAGAACCAGGGTGAATTCATAATCATTCTCAAGATCTTGTTTTCAAGCCTTTCCAGAATCAAAAAGTTACTGTTCGCACTGGAGCCCCATACTGGACTCGCATATGCTATGATAGGTCTGAGATAGAGATAGATTAGTTTTTAAGTTCCCGTGTTAGAGAAGAATTTCTGCAAATTAAAGGATAGATTTTTCTTAATTGGTTATTGAATTTAGTGCGAAGATATTGGATATGAGAATTATAATTAAGTCTGCGATCAAGAATTACTCCAAGGTATTTAGTTTCTGTAGACCAGGAAATGTTAGTATTATAAATATAATATTAGGTGGGCTATAGTTATTTTTCCCGGTGAATAGCACTGCTTCAGTTTTCGCGACATTAAGTTTAATTTTCCAATTATTAAGCCATATTTCTAACCGATGGATGTAATTTTTAAGTTTTTCTGAATAATGTTGAAGTTTCTCCCCTGTGTAATTATAGCAGTGTCATCCGAGTAGAGTGTTAATTTAATCTTGTGATTCTGTGGAATATCATTGGTGTAAATGTTATATAAAAAGGGTCCTAAGATAAACGTGGTTTTACAGCATTGAATGTA
>BPLR01021133.1:0-12766 GCA_021605095.1 Caerostris extrusa
TACGTATTGTTGCTGTTGAACGATGATAAATTTTTAAATGTAAAACTAATCATCATAGATTAAAAAAATTGAGAAGTAAAAATTTAATTTAATTTTGATTTTAATTATTTATAAACGATTAAATTTTGATTTTACAATTTAATTAGATTTTTAAAAATTTATATATTTATTAATTCTACTCAATTTACATCACAAATGAAAATAATAATTTTTTATTAATAAATAATAAATTAATCTAACTATTATTCAGTCATAAATGATCTTCAGAAAATTTGAGACGTTATATTACACGTAATTAATAATTTGTCACAGCGGTTTAAAAATATATTTTTGCAAGCTGTCGGCCATTTTCATTTAACATGGACAATGGTAAATTATTTTAATTGAACGATGATAAATTCTTAAATGTAAAAACTAATCATTCATAGATTTAAAAAAAAAAAAATTGAGAAGCAAAAATTTAATTTAACCCAAACTATCTTGTAGAAACATTTGTGAAATTGACATCTCTATTAAGCAAAAGAATTCATTTAAATTTAAAAATCACTGCTTTTTTTTTATTTTTATCTTCCCAGATGTTCAGACAAGAGAAAACGTTATAAAGCAAAATATTTTTATTGTCGAAAATTCAATTTATTTCAGGAAAAAGATGACTTGTATCATCCTATCACGGTTCTTCTTCAAATTTTTCTTTTTTGGCAAACGCAAGAGATTTTCAAAAATGAGAAATTATAGGAAAAACATAGATATTTCATTTCATGCGTTCTGCCTATTTTTCCCAGTTCTTTCCCCAGAAACATCTACCATCTTTCCCTCCACCTCCCAAAAAATATGAATTCCCCTCCTAGTACAAAACCTTTCTCTTTTCCCTTTTTTACCCAAAAATTTTTCTGAATAGAAAATATAAATATCAAGAAATTTCAGAACATTCAAAAACATAAAAAAACAAAATAGAATGGGGGCAGGGTGGGAGGTAGAATTCTTGAATCTTTTCACCATCCTCCCACCTTTTCCAAATGGAAAGCAGAACGGATTATTAAGTTTCCAAAGGGAAAAATTTCTTCCGAAACAGGAAATGCAAAAGCACGGAGGACCTTCGAATCAATTGTACCTGAGCATGTATTTTGACAAAAGAAATAAAGAAAAGATTAAAAATAAACCTCGCCTATTTTTACTTTTTTTTTTCTTTATTTCTGTTCAGCTTTTCTTGTTTATTTTTACTTGCATCTCTATCGTTGGAGTTGTGTTCTTTGTTGAAAACACTACCCAAGAAAAATGCAAACTTTAAATTGATACCTTCTTTGCAGAGCGTTTTTAAAGCTCGCTTCCGGTACAAAAGTCCCAGTGGTTTAGAAATGGCCTCTTATTCGGAAATACAACAAAGAATTTTTTTGAAAAGGAGAGAATTCGGTTAAACCCATCGTTATATGCAGATTTACAATCTCATGAATGCTGCTTATATCATGGGATTGTTGAATGTTTTTGCGACTACTAATGGGGAACTTTTCAAAAGAACCTCTTCTTTCTATAGAAATATCACTGTTCTTCTTTTTTTTCACTTATTATTGTTCATCTGCCTAAACTAAATGGTAGGTTTTCCGAAAGTTTGCTATTTAGATTAAGTGCATTGAAAAGTGCTCGCGAAAGCAGATTGCGTTGCGTATTTTTCGATTGAATGAAGTTAGAGTAAATAATATTTTGCCTTTTTTCAACAAGTATTAGAATGCACATCTGCTGGAGTATGTCGCGCAATATAAATAACGTTTTGAAGGATTTATGAAATTTTTCTTTTGACATTCTTTCTGCTATATTAAAGCATTGAATGCTTTTAAAATATTAAATATCATCTTTCTTAGTTTTATAAAAAAAAAATTTCTGTGTGCACCCGGATTAGATTAACCCCACTGTAATCACTGCATGGCGTAAAAAGCGTCTTAAATGGGTACCCAGTGCCTATGGGTATAACTTCCATTTGAATAATCTATAATCTGCATCTATAAAAATGCTTATCATCACATCTAAAATATTTTAATTTAATAAAGCGAAAACTGAGAATTTTGGCAGGATGCAATTTTTCTTTAGCATTTTATTTTTCATTAATTCTTGGCAAAATATGAGATGCCTTAAATTCACTTTCTGATTTCCATATTTAGTGGACTAACACAGGTGTCATAAATTTATTAAATTTTTAAATGAAATCTTGATTTTTAAATATTTAAATTTAATAATTATACTCATACTTTATCAAGCAAACAAAATAATAATTTTTATAAATAAATAATAATTGTGATTATTATTACTCTGTCATAATGATTTTCAGAAATGTGAGATGTTATATATATATGTAATTAAAAATTTGGTTAGATAAATAAACATTCACCCTACTTTAAAGTTTACGTTGCAGCTTTTAAAATTAGTTTGATCATAGTGAATGTTTCCTAATTTTCATTTAATTAAATTTTTAATTTATTAAGTATTCATCTATATTAAATGTAATCAAATTCCATGTAGCGTTATATAGATGTTATTTATAAGGCATTCATCATAAATTAATTTGTATTATTCATTTAAAATAGTTTTATAATGTATAACGCAAAAATTAAAATTTAATAACGCAAACATAATGTATAATTTTTTATTCAAAAGTTAAAATTTTAAAATTCATTTTAGTAAGCTATCGACAATTTTTATTTAGCATAGACATTAAATTTTATTTTATTTCTTTTTTTTTTTCTTATAAATTTTTTTTTTTTTCTTTTATTTTTTTCTAAATCTCATGACAAAAGATAAATTTTTAAATGTAAAATCTAATCATTCATAGTTTTAATAAAAATTGGAGATGCAAAAATTTAATCTAAGCCAAACTATATTGTAGAACCATTTGTGGAATTGACACGTCTGTTAAGCAAAAGGTATTCATTTTAATTTAAAATCATTTCTTTTTTTATATTTTTATCATTCCCAGACGTTCAGAACAGAGAAAGCGCTAAATAAAATATTTTTATTGTCGAAAATTCAATTTATTTCAGCGAAAAAAGATGACATGTATCATCCTATCCATAAACTCATTTCAATTTTTTTTTTTTTTTTTTTTTTTTTTTTTTTTTTTTAGGGCAAACGCAAGAGGTTTTCAATAAATGAGAAATTCATAGAAAAACATAGATATTTCATTTCATGCGTTCAGCCTATTTTTCCCCAGTTCCTCCCCAGCAACCCCCCCAAAAATATGCGTCCCTCTCTTTGTGCCACCCCCTTCGCTTTCCTTACCCAACCGTCTCGCATATTTTTCTCAACAGAAAATAAAAATATTAAGAAATTTCGAACAGTAAAAACAAAAAAAGAACAAAAATAGAATCTGGGCAGGGATGGGGGTGGAATTCTGAATCCCATCCCCTCTTCTTCCGAATAGCAAGCAGTACGGATTATTACGTTTCCAAAACGAAAAATTTCTTCCCAAACAGGAAATGCAAAAAGCGCGGAGGACCTTCAAATCAATTTTGTACCTGAACATGTATTTTTGACAAAAGAAATAAAGAAAAGATAAAAATGGAAATAAACCTACTCCATTTTTATTTATTTTTTACTTTTTTCTTTATTTCTATTTAGCTTTTCGGTTTATTTTTTTACTTGGCATCTCTATCGTTGAAGTTCTTTGTTGAAAACCCTACCCAAGAAAAAAAAAAATGCAAACTTTAAATTGGATACTTTTCCTTTGCAGAGCGTTTTTAAAGGCTGGCTTCCTTTGCAAAAAGATCGGTGGCTTAGAAATGGCCTCTCTTGCTCGGAAATATAACAGATAAACTTTTGAAAAGGAAAGAATTCAGTTAAACCCATCGTTACATGCAGATTTACAATCTCATGAATGCTGCTCTTATCATGAGAATGTTCACTGCTTTTTGCGACTATAATGGGACACTTTTCAAAAGAATCTTCTTCTTTCCGTAGAAATATCACTGTTCTTCTTCTTTTGTTATTATTGTTCATCACCTGAAGTAAGTGGTAGGTTTTCCAACAGTTCGCTATTTAGATTAAGTGCATTGAAAAGTGCTCGCGAAAGCAGATTGCGTTGCATATTTTCGTTGTAAGGAAGTTACAGTAAATAATATGTCTTTTTTTTCAACAAGTAATAGAATGCACATCTGATAGAGTATATCGCGCAATATAAATAATGTTTTGAAGCATTTTCCAAATTTCTCTTTTAATCAGTCTTTCTGATATATTAAAGAATAGAATGCTTTTAAAATATTTTTAAATAACGTGAAATATCATCTTTCATATTTTTATAAATGATTTTCCAGTCTATGTTCGGGTTAAAATAGCCCCACTGTAAACAATACATGGCGTAAATGTAACTAGTGCGTGAGGTTATAACCGGGTGAGGTAAAGTCAGACTTCTAAATTTGGTGACTTCTAAATTTGATAAATTTGGTTTTTACCCTTGACATAACTTGTCGTATTATAACACATGGATTCATGAATTTGGTCTAGATGTTGGTGTCGTTATTAACTTCAATGTAGCGTTATATATATATGTTATTTATAAAATCATAATCCTAAATTAATTTGTGTTATTCAAATAGCTAATTCAATAATAAATAACGCCAACATTTTCAAATAGACAAATATAAATAGAAAAATGATAAAATAGAGCCTAATTTGAATTTTTAATTAGTTTAGCTAAAGTGAATATGAATTCTTAATTTTTAATCATATTCAGAAATTAAAATTTTTAAAATATGAATTTCAGTAAGCTGTCGACGATTTTCATTTACCATGGACAATAATGTTTATTTCTAACTGACGTATGATAAATTGTTAAATGTAAAATTTATTAATTCATAGTTTTAATAAAAAATTGAAAAAGCAGAAATTTAATCTAACCCAAACTATCTTGTAGAAATATTTATGGAATTGGCATCCCTGTTAAACACAAGTATTCATTTTTAATTTAAAACCACTCCTTTTTTTTTTTTTTAATTTTATATATTTCAACGATGTTCAGACAAGGGAAAACGTTAAGTAAAATATTTTTATTGTCGAAAATTCAATTTATATCTAGAAAAAGATGACTTGTATCATCCTATCCACAATCTCATTTCAATTTTTTTTTTTTTTTTTTTGGCACACGTAAGAGGTTTTCAGTAAATGAGAAATTCATAGGAAAACATAGATATTTCATTTCATGCGTTCTGCCTATTTTTCTCCAATTCTTCCCCAGAAACGTCGTCCATCCCTCCCTACTCCCCAAAAATATGCATTCCTCCCTCGTGCCAACCCTTTCTCTTTCCTTATCCAAACTGTATCATATTTTTCAGAACCGAAAATGAAAACATATCAAGAAATTTCAACAGTAAAAACAAAAAAAAGAAGAAAAAATACAATGGGGCAGGGTGGGGGTGGAATTCTGAATCCCCATTCCCCCCAATTTTCAGAATGGCAAGCAGTACGGATTATTGCGTTTCCAAAACGAAAAATTTCCTCCGAAACAAGAAATGTAAAAAGCACGGAGGACTTCGAATCAATTTTGTACCTGAGCATGTATTTGACAAAAAGAAATAAAGAAAAGATAAAAAAAGAAATAAACTATTCCATTTTTTTATTTCTTTTTTACTTTTTTTTTATTTCTATTTAGCTTTTCTATTAATTTTTTTTCTTGCCTCTCTATATCGTTGAAGTTGTATTCTTTGTTGAGAACCCTACCCAAGAAAAAATGCAAACTTTAAGTTGGATACTTTTCCTTTGCAGAGCGTTTTTAAAAGTTGGCTTCCTTTATAAAAGACCGATGGTTTAGAAATGGTCTCTCTTGCTCGGAAATATAACAGAGAATCTTTTTTGAAATGGAGACAATGGTGAGTTAAACCCATCGTTATATGTAGTTTTACAATCTCATGAATGCTGATCATATCATGGGATTGTTGACTTCGACTATTTGGGTGGATACTTTTCAAAAGTATCTTCTTCTTCTATAGAAATATCACTATTTTATTATTGTACATCTTCCAAACTAAATGGTAGGTTTTCCAAAAGTTCGCTATTTGATTAAATACGCATTGAAAAGTGCTCACGAAAGCAGATTGCGTTGCATATTTTCGATTGAATGAACTTAGAGTAAATAATATTTCGTCTTTTTTCAACAAGTAATAGAATGCACATCTGCTGGAGTATGTCGCGCAATATAAATAATGTTTTGAAGCATTTTATGAAATTTCTCTTTTGTAAATCTTTCTGATATTATTAAAGCCTTGAATGCTAAAAATATCCTCTTTTTCATAGTTTTTATAAAAATAATTTCCGTATGTATAGGCTCAGGTTTAGAATAGCCCCCACTGTAACCCATGCATGGCTTAAAAGGCGTCTAAAATAAGTATTCAGTGCCTGGTGGTATAACCGGATAGGGGTAAGTCAGACTTAACTTTTGTTGTGCCTACTGTCTTTATGTCGCAGTGGCAAGGATAGAAGAAAAGCTGCATTTACATCATTACATAGTATAACATTTCATTAAATGCATCTCTGGATTTTTCTTACATTATTGTCTAATTTTACATTATTTTTCATTTAGAATGAAAAACAAATTAGGTAAGCTCTAGTTGAAAAATACGTTAAATCCTTTCGAACACATTCCATGCTTTATTTTGTAGTAAATCTTGCATCAGAAAAAAAATTGGAATACTGCATATTTACATCTTGACACATAATTTTTATTTATTCTTGGGGCTTCAAATTGAGTACAATAAAAAATAAACATATCATCACATTTTTCGGAAAATCTTTTAATTTAATAAAATGAAAATTGAGAATTCTGGAAGGATTTTTTTCTTTAGCTTTTTATTTTTTAATATTCCTTGCAAAATATGGAATAAATTAAATTCCCTTTCTGATTTCCATATTTAATTGGATTAAAACAGGCGTCATAAATTTATTAGATTTTTAAATGCTCATATATATTAATTCTAATTATATTTCTCTCAAAATAAATAAATAATAATTTCTTATGAAAATAATGAATGCAAATTTTATTATTCAGCCATATTGATTTTCAGGAAATTTCAGACGTTTGATATATGTAATTAACAATTTGTTTCGATAAATAAACACACATCCTACTTTAAAGTTAATGTTGTTGATATTTAAATTAGTTAAAGTTAATTAGTTTCATTTAATTAAATTCAATTTATAAAGTTTTTATCTATATTAAATATTAATATTAACTTCAATGAAGCGTTTATTAGAATGTCATTTTAATAAAATTAATCATAAATTATTTTTGTATTATTAAAGTAGTTAATATAGTTTTATAATAAATAACTCAAAATATTTTGAAAGACAGATATAAACGCAAAAACATCGATAAAATACAACTAATCCGAATTTTCTAATTAGCTAAGCTACAGTGAATATGAATTTTATTTTAATCATATTCAAAATTTTAAAATTTTAAAATTATATTTCAATAAGCTGTCGACAATTTTCAATTTTAGTAGTAATAAATTTTATTTCTAAGTGACATATGATAAAATTTTTAAATGCAATAAACATTCATAGTTTTAATAAAAACTACAGAAGCAAAAAATTTAATTATCCTGAACTATCTTGAAGAAACATTTGTAAAATTGACATCTCTGTTGAGTAAAGTATTCATTTTAATTTAAAAACCACTCCTAATTTTTTTTTATTTTTTATATTTCCAGAATGTTCAAGACAAAGAGAAAACGTTAGTAAAATATTTTTATTGTCGAAAATTCAATTTATTTCGAGAAAAAAAGATGATTTAACATATCCATCCTATCCAAATCTCATTTCAATTTTTTTTTTTTTTTTGGCAAACGTAAGAGGTTTTGAATAAATGAGAAAATTCATAGGAAAACATAGATATTTCATTTCATGCGTTCTGCCTCTTTTTCCCCAGTTCTTCCCAGAAACCTCGCCCCTCCCTTCCCCCAAAAAAATATGCATCCCTCCCTCGTGCCAACCCTTTCTCTTTCCTTTTCCCAACCGTCACGAATATTTTCTGAATAGAAAATAAAATATCAAAAGAAATTTCGAACAATAAAAACAAAAAATTGAATGGGGCAGGAAGGGGGTGTGGAATTCTGAATCCAACCCTTTTCTTCCGAATGGCAAGCAGTGGATTATTACATTTCCAAAACGAAAATTTCTTCGAAACAGGAAATGCAAAACACGGAGGACCTTCGAATCAATTTTTGTACCTGAGCATCTCTTTTGACAAAGAAATAAAGTAAAGATAAAAGAAACAAACCTATTCCATTTTTATTTCTTTTTTTTACTTTTTTCTTTATTTCTTTTCTGGTTTATTTTTTTACTTGGCATCTCTAACGTTGAAGTTGCGTTCTTTGTTGAAAACCCATACCCAAAAAAATGCAAACTTTTAAAATTGGGATACTTCCTTTCCTTGCAGAGCGTTTTTAAAGCTGGCTTTCTTTGCAAAAAGACCGGTGGCTTAGAAATGGCCTCTGCTCGGAAACAAAACAGAGAATTTTTTTTTGAAAAAGGAGAGAATCTGGTTGACTCATCGTTATATGCAGTTTAGAATCTCATGAATGCTGCTCATATCATGGATTGTTGGACTGTTTTTGCGACTACTAATGGGACACTTTTCAAAAGAATCTACTTCTTTCCTATAGAAATATCACTGTTCTCCTTTTTTGCTATTATTGTTCATCTCTAAACTAAATGGTAGTTTTCCGAAAAGTTCGCTATTTATATTAAATGCATTGAAAAGTGCACGCGGAAAGCAGATTGCTTTTGCATATTTCTCGATTGAATGAAGTTAGAAGTCAAATAATATTTTGTCTTTTTCAACAAGTAAGAATCCACATCAGCTGGATATGTCGCGCAATATACGCCACCCACTGGAGGACCAGAAAGCATCTGATCTTTGACTGCCCCCAGTGGGACAGCATTCTGACAGAAATTCTTCCAGACTAATTTCAAAGAGATCTACTAGTGAGCTGTTAATCTTTAATAACAAATCCAGAAATGGACTGAGTGAGATCATGAACATAAGCTTCAAACTCTCTGAGTTCATTTAAAAACGAAGACACCCCTAACCTAAAATTACAAGACCATGACTTCAAAGCACCTCAATCTCTAACAAAAGAAAAACCAGCATGAAAAAGTTCCCGCGACAAAGCCCTTGCCCACCAAAATATAACTCTCCAGAACTTTTTCAAATCAGTCACCCCCCCCCTACCGAAACGAACTTTTACTTTCGGAGGAACTGTTTTATTTTTATTCACTTTTATTCCAGGTTTTTTTTTTTTTGTGTGTGTTCTGTCTTTTCTGTATTCATTTGTATTTGTAATTCCTGTAACCTGGGTTCATTGATTGTTTTGTATTGTAACTCTTTCCTGTATTTGTATTATATATTCTCCTGTATTTTGATTTACTAAAATAAAAGAGTTTAGCCCCAGGTCCCATGGTGGGACTTCTCATGCTGGATTTGGACCAGCTCATCATGTGCTTGGTGGAAGTTCTGGGCCACAATTGTACTTGAGTGGAGTTGCTATTGCAATAAGGTCATTCGGTTTCGGACGCCTACGGGCAGGACGTAACGAGTTAATAGAATGTCGCGCAATATAAATAATGTTTTAGTATTTATGAAATTTCTCTTTTGGCATTCTTTCAGACATATCCAAGCATTGAATACTCTTAAAATATTAAATATTGTTTTTCTTAGGTTTATAAAAAGATTCCGTGCGGGTCCGGGTTAGATTGGACTCATTGAAACCCAAGCATGGCGTAAAATGAGTCAAAAATGGGCCCAGCGCTTGCTGGTGTAAACGGTGGAGTGAAGGTGGGGTTTCCTTTTTGGTGTCCCATGTCTTTGTGCCACAAGGTCAAGCATAAAAAAAAAAAGCTGCAAATTTGCTCTTCGTTTTAAGACACGGATTCGTGGACTTGGTCTGGAGAAATGTTGCTGTCGACCAAGTGGGGTAAGATATAAAACAGTATACAAATTTTCCAATTGAATAATCAATAATAATATTTCAAGTATGTAGAATGATGTTGTTAATGATTGTTAATGACAGCCTTTTTGAAATGGCCTTCTTGAACGAAATATAACGGAGATACTTTTTGAAAAGGAGAGAATTCAGTTAAACCCATCGTTATATGCAGATTTACAATCTCATGAATGCTGCTCATATCATGGGATTGTTGACTGATTTTGCGACTACTAAAGGGACGCTTTTCAAAAGAACCTTCTTCTTTTTTATAGAAATATCACTATTCTTCTTTTTTTTTATTATTATTCATCTCCCAAACTAAATGGTAGGTTTTCAAAGTTTGCTATTTAGATTAAGTGCATTGAAGAAAGTGCTCACTGAAAAGCAGATTGCGTTGCATATTTTACGATTGAATGAGTTAGAGTAAATAATATTTTGTCTTTTTTCAACAACAATAGGTAAGTCAGATCTGTTTGAGTATGTCACACAATATAAATAATGTTTCGAAGCATTTATGGAATTTCACTTCTTTTCGTCGAAATCTTTCTGATGTATTAAAGCTTTGAATGCTTTTAAAATATTTCTTAAATAACGTGAAATGTCATCTTTTCAGAATCTTAGAGAAAGTTTTTCATTGTGGGTCCGAGTTAGAATAGTCCCGCTGACCAATGCATGGCGTAAAAGGCACGTCTAAACTGGGTACCCAGTACCTGGGAGTATGACCAGAAGAGTTAATGGGAATGATTAATATAATACTTGTTATGTTACTATGTTATGTTTGTAATTTAAGAAACATAATACAGTATCATATCGCATAACTATTTTTAAATTGAGAAAAAGGTAATTAAAAACATACTATGGAAAAATGTAGTAGAAGGCAAAATAATTGTGTGCCAATACTTTAAAAATACAGAGTATTATTAGCATAATCATAAATTAATGCATTTAAACATATATGAACTAGAACCTAACCTTGAACTATGTTACTTGAACCTAACCCATATTTTACATTGATTCATTACTCCTTCTAGATTTCAAACTATTCAACATTAATATAATTCTTCAATAAATACCATAAAAGGCTTTATAATAAAAATATCCATTATTTTTTTCCATTTGTTATTACCCACTTTTGATACCCATTGGTCCATAAATAAAATAGGTGAAATGTTCAATTCAATTATATAAATTAAAATTATTAATTAAAAAATAATGAAATATGTTCGTGGTTTTGGGATATAAAAATAAATAAAGAATATAGCAATTCATAAAAAAATATAATAAAACTTATTTATTTTTGGGGTAGAAAATTGAATTATTTCTCAAAAGGTTATAAGTTATAAGCAGAGGTTACAGCTTTTAGAAATATTTTAGATGATATTGAATTCCGTGGATACATTACATCAATTTATGCGAATAATCCATGAATTCCAAACTATCAAAGACCATTAAATTAAAATATTTTTTGGCGTAAAACATGTCATTATGAAAATTTCCCCTTATTTGTCATACACTAATAAATTACTTGGATAAATCCTTGAAATAGTAATTCAATCCCATTTTCAAATTTCTTATTACTTATAGGTTTTTCTGAAACTCATATCACAGGTTTGAAAAATAAGATTACGCAGTATCACATTACATAAAATGCATCCCTAGATTTATATTATTGCCTAGTTTTACAATATTTTTCATTTCGAAATGAAGAACAAATTGGATAAGATAGAGTTTAGTTGGAAATATGTTAAATCTTTCGAACGCACATTTCATATTCATTTTGCAGTAAATTGTATATCAGAAAAAAAAAAAAAAAAAATGGATGACTGCACATTTAAATCTTTGACAAAGAATCTTGCTGTTTATTCTGGTGAAAACGTCAAATTAAGTTCAATAAAAATGCTCATCATCACATCTCGTAAAATCTTTTAATTTAATAAAGTGAAAACTGAGAATTTTAGAAGGATTTTATTTTATCTTTAGCATTTTATTTTTCAATATCTATTGGCAAAATATGAGTACATAAGTACCCTGAGCATGTATTTTGACAAAGAAATAAAGAAAAGAAAAATAAATAAACCTCGCAAATTTTTTTTTTCTTTATTTCTATTTTTCTTTTGCGTTTATTTTTTACTTGCATCTCTATCGTTCAGTTGTGTTCTTTTGTTGAAAACCTACAAGAAAAATGCAAACTTTAAATTGGATGCACTTTTCGTTGCAGGCGTTTTAAAGCTGGTTGCCTTTAAAGACCGGTGGTTTAAATGGCCTCTCTTGCTCAGAAAACCCAGCAGAGTATCTTTTGAAAGGAGAGAATTCAGTTAAAGCCCATCGTTATATGCAGATTTATCATCTCATGAATGCTGCTCATATCATGGGGATTGTCGACTGTTTGCGACTGCTAATGGGATACTTTTCAAAAGAACCTTCTTCTTTCTACTCTAAATTCCTGATTTTACATTTAATTAAATTTTATTTATAAAGTATTTATCTATATTAAATATTATTAATATCATGGTGTGGCCTTTATATAGATCATTATTTATAAAATCTTAATCATAAAATTAAATTGTATTATTCAACTAGTTAATATAGTTTTATAACATACCATGCAAATCATTTTTGAAATATACATATGTAAACACAAAAAACGATAAAATACTACCTAATTTGAATTTCTAATTACTAGCTTCATTGAATGCGAACTCTTATATTTTAATCCTAGTCAAAAATTTAAATTTTTAAAATATGCATTTCAGTGAGAGTGTCGACAATTTTCATTTAGCATGGACAATAAATTTTATTTC
>BPLR01021134.1:0-29657 GCA_021605095.1 Caerostris extrusa
ATATATATATATATATAAGGTGTAATATCAGAACTTGAATTTTATGTTATATTGTACTGTAATATAAAAATACAATTTTATCAATTAGGATAGTATCTAGGAAAATACATTTATGTTAAGTAAATATAAAGCATACCTTGTATTAATAATATAAATATGTATTTTGGATTATTATTTTAATTTAATAATTATATAAAGTATATCATGATTACATGCATTTTAGGAAAATAGTTTCCTTTGTAAGATAGGAAAGCACATATAAATTTAATTAAACATAAATAATTTTGTAATATGTAAGATTCATTGGTTTGATGCTATGTTGATAACTGAGTCTTATTTCAGTATTCCTCTGGATGAAACTTCAAAAAAGCATGAATATCAGTATTTAAAAAAATTAAGATTAAAAAACAGTTTTGTTGAAAATAGGGCTTCAAAGTATAATACGATACCATATAAGATTTTAGGTAATGGTATATGTGAAATATTTAGGTTCTATGCTTTCCACAGGGTTTTTTAGGTTGACCCCACACATGCCAGAAGGATGGGTTCTGCGCTACAAACAATCACGTGGTGGATTTTAGTCTTGCAGACTTCCCTTTTTTGGGTAAGGTACCTACTTTTGTTATCGAAATATGTCGATAATATAATCTTGAGACTCCAGTTCAGTCATCTAACTATATGAAATAAAATGGTTTATAAATTTTAAAGCAAAAGGTATTCATTGATAAAACTATCCCTGTGGATATTATAATTGACTTTCTTTTAGTTTAAAAATTTGGGTTGGCCTTGAAGGTGATTTCCTAGACAAATGATTTCCAAATTGTTTCTAATTTTACACAGTCTGTATATTGAAATATTTCATTTTTTAATTCTTGTTCATGCGTTTGGGCGAAGTGCTTCCGTTAGTGGTAGTGGCTTTGTCGTAATGTGTTATATATATGTATTGCTGCAATATTGTACGCTTATGTAGTAGCTAATTATATATATATTGCATTTTTCCTCATGGGAAGAAATTGGCGTATCATTACCAGAAGATATGTGTATGTTATTTATAAAGTGATATAATAAAACCCCGTGACTTAAATTTGTTTCAGCAGGCAAGCAGAGTAATCTGTTATATCACAGGTAATTATGTTTTGTACAACCTTGTAACTCAAATCTGTTATAGCAGATATTTGTCATCGTGTATAATGATTATACTTGAAAACAAAGGAACGTCTGTGTAATTACAGATTGAATATAATATATGAGCGTGCTCCACGGTAATACACCACAGAGATCTGAGTGAAATTTCTATTCCAATGAGAAGTGAGGGAAGCTGAACCCCAATCTTGGATTTATCAGTCTTTAAAAGAAGGAGCTTTTTTATTTTTTTTGGAGGAATATAAAGAGGGAGTTCTACGACGAAGTGAATTATTTTCAGAAGTGACTGAATAAGTCGAATAAGATTGAATACGTTTCCGCCTCTTGCCATAGTACTTTGCCGTATCACGCTGTGTGATAATTTAGGTCTGCCGCAGATCAAGCAATTAGATTTTACGTAGACTCGAGCACTCTGAAAAATATATATTTTATATTTTGTAATAACTAGAGTTCTAGCTTATTTGTAAGTATATATTTATATATATGCTTGTGAATAAAAAGATAAAAAATGTTCTCAATAAAACTGAAAGTACCCACTTAGAAGCCATTTATAGGTATAGTATAGACTCGGGAGACGTTATAACGGCAATACACTTAACACTTTGCTATGTAATAATATATATATATGTATAGTATATGTTTCCTAAAAATGACGTAAAAAAATTAGTTCGCCTGTACAAATATATTGAATTAGAAAGGTTTTTTTAAAAAAGAAAGAAAATCAAGTGAAGAATTTTCGCTGTCTTATTTAAATTCAATTATTAATTATTTCTGCAAACACAAGATAAAAACAAATAAAAATACTTACTAAGCAATATCTGCTTGAATAACATATTTTCACTTAAAAATTACATAAACCTCTTGTAAAAAGAGAAAACAACAGAAGCAGACATAAATATTAATAAGGAACAAACAAACCGAATTTCTGTACAAAAGATTTAAACAGATTTTCGCAAAGTTTCGTGACACAAATTTTCAATAATTCTCCCCTTTTTTAATATTTCCCTGGCGTTTGGGGTCAGCTTATTTATTTATTTTTTTTCGTGTCAGCAAAGAAATTGAAAGTGCCACAGAAGAAAAATTCAGCTATTTTTAAGCCTTTGTCTACTACTCCAGTATTACTTTTTCACTGCTGTACTTCTACGGTTTCGAAAATTCTTTGCCCTTTCATCTGGCATCACTTAGCAGTGATTAGAGAGAAGTGCTTGAGAGCTTTTGAGGAAGAACATGAAGTCTTTTCTTTTCCTTTTCTTCTTCTCTACTTTAACCACAATCTGGCAGAAAGATTTTTTTTCCATGGGAAGGAGAATGTTCTTTTAAGATTAAACAGGATTTGGCACTTCAGACACAAACTTTCTTTTAACTGAAAAAGATGCAATGTTTTTCTCTCCACCCCCCCTCTTTTTTCTAAATGCTTTGGGACAGATTATCTAATATTTATTTTTCGTGTCAGCAAAGAAATTGAAAGTGCCACAGAAAAAGTCTGCTGGCCCTAAAGCCTTGTCTACTTACGCCTGTATTATTTTTCATCAAGCCGCGCTTTTTAACTATTCGAAAATTCTCTTTCGTCTTTTCGTCCGGCAGTGATTAGAGAACAGTTGAGTTTTGAGGAGGAACACGTAAAGCTCCTTCTTTTTTTTTCTTCAAGTAATTCAAACCGCCAATATAGGCGAAACTTTCTTTTTTTGGGAGGAGGGAGTAGGTGATGTTCTTTTTCTTTCCAAAACCGCTCTCCAGAGTCTGCAATAATGCGTTGAGAAGATGCGCGATTGATTGTCGGATGGCCCGTGAGGGATGCAAAAACGAACGAATAGGGACGTATGTAAAGCAAGAATGTTCCACGAATCACCTTGTGTCTGTTCGAAAGAGAAGGGAACTGAATTTCGTGTCACTTGTTACTGAACTAATCATTAAAAAAAGATTTTTGAAAAGAAGAGAAGCACTATGTTTAAAAGTGTGGGGAATGTCAATTATCCATCCACAATATGTTAAATATATAACAATTACCCTTAAACTTTTCAAACATCTAAGGAGAAAGTAGAGAAACGTATATATATATATAAAGAGAGAGAAAAAGAGGAAAAACAATACAATACTTGAATAGAAAACCAAATACCGAAAATTTTTGTTATATATGAGATACAATTGAAACAATCAAATGAAATGAAGAATAGCTATAAATATTAAAAAAAATATAAATATATAACCATGGTAGAGCTTTATGAATGGGTCCGAATACGAGATAGTTCAGATTTTTGCAATGTGAACACTATGATGGTTTTGTTATACAATTTTTGTGAAACTGCTACCGTTATGGATTTTCTGCGTCAAAATGGTAGTGTTTATAATTCGGCAAACTTGGTAGTTCTACTTTTACTTTTTCACATGCAGGCTTTATAAATAAATAAGTAAATATACACTCAAGAGCCAAACATTATGACGACCTGTCAATAACGAGTTGGCCCACCTTTGGCGCGCAACACAGCTTCAACCCGCATTGGCATGGATGCCACAAGTCCTGGTAGATAGACGAGACAGATTGTACCAGATGTTTAATAACGATCACGCAAATCTGAGATATTGCGAATTGGTGGTCTTTGAACTCTGAACCGCCGTCCCAGGACATCCCAAATGTGCTATATCGGATTGCGATCCGGTGAGGAAGGCGGCAGGACATTAACTCGAATTCAGCATCTTGTTCCCTGGAATCACTCCAACACAATTTTAGCCTTGTGACAAGGGTCGTTGTCCTGTTGGAACATTCCATTTCCAGCTGAAAAACAGAGGCCATGTAAGGGTGCAACTGGTCCGCATGATGTTCAGATACCCTGTAGCATTCATGGTCTGCTGTACCACAACCACGGTCCCAGAGACGCACAAGAGAACGTCCCAAAGCATAATACCGCCACCACCGGCCTGTGTATTACCTGCTGTACATTGAGGGAGCAACTGTTCGCCTGACGGAAGACGGCGTATCCTGACACGGCCATCGGCGTGATGAATGACAAACCGTGATTCATCTGACCAGGAAACTCTCGCCACTGATCCATGGACCAATCACGATGTTCCTGGCCCAGCGCAGTCGCAGTTGGCGATGACGCTTGGTCAGCAAATGCACAAGAGTGACGTTTGCTGCGTAGCCCTTATATCCAACAGTGTCCGCAGAACAGTGTGCTCCGATACTATTCTACTTGCCCTGCATTGTATTCGCAGCTCAGCCTTGACTGACCGCAGTTTTACTTCACATGCGAGACAGTCTCCGACGACCTTTTCTTGATAGCGTGTGACGTCCAACACTATGTCGTCTACTGCTGGTTTCACTCGTCATTCATCCACTTTGCATAGGTTAGAATGTATCGCGAACAACCCACGGGTCGTGCAGTTTCATTTGTTCCGAGCCTTGCCTTACAATCTGCCTCTATCAAAGTCGCTTATATCCGCAGCCTTTCCCATCACACACAGAAGTAAATGAAAGAAAGATTCTTCGGACTCTCCAGCAGCAGTTAATGTCCACCTGATCACGTGCCTTCCACGTCCTCCAGGCGAGTTTTGCAAAATGTAGGGTGGTGATAATGTTTTGGCTCTTAAGTTTGTATATATATATATATATATACATATATAGTGCTTGTAAACGAAAATTAAAGTGTTCCCATGAACCTGAAAATGGCACTGTTCTTGACGCAGTTATATATAATGCCTAATTTATGCCGAGGCGACATTCTGTGTAAAACTTTGCGACGAGATATATATAGATAGTATATATATTGCACTAAAAGTTTTGACATATAATTAGCTCATAATAAACTAAATTGAATTATGAAATAATGTTTACAAAAAAAGAAAACAATGAAAACCTTTTTTATTTGTCTAATTAAGTATCAATTATTAATTATTTTCGTAAACACAACGAAAAAAAAAATAATATCAACCTGCATTACTTTGAGTCTCCATATTTTTATTTAAAAATTACAATTTACTTTGTAGAAAAGAAGATAACAGAAAGCATACATCACATATATATAGAACAGATAACAGATAACAGACCAATATTAATAAGAAACAAACAAACTGAATTTCTGTATAAAAGATCAAACAGGATTTCGCAAGCTCGTCACACAAACTTTCTTTAACCGAAAAAGACGTTTTTCTCCATTTACCCCTCTTTTTGTTTCTCTCATGTTTTTGGACCAGTTTATTTTTATTTAAATTTATTATTTTTTTTCGTGTCAGTAAAGAAATTGAAAGTGCCACAGAAAAAATTTCAGCTATTCTAAAGCCTTTGTCTACTACGCCTGTACTACTTTTTCACTGCCGTACTTCTAACGGTTTCGGAAAATTTTCTTTTCGTCGGGCATCACTTAGTAGTGATTAGAGAAGGGTTGAGATTTTGGGGAAAGAACATGAAGTCTTTTCTTCTTTCTCTCTATTTTTTTATTTTCTATTCTTCTACTTCAACCACAATCTGGTGCAAAATTTTTTTCCGGGGAGGGAGTTAGGGGGATGTTCTTTTCCCTTCGAAACCACCCTCCAAAGTCTAACAATGTCGAGAAGACAAAAAGATTGATTGTCGGAGAGTTGAGGGGGATGTGTATGTGTTAAAGGAATGTTCGACGAATCACCTGGTGTCTGTTCGAAAGTGAAGGAACAGGAATTTCCTGTCACTTCTCACAGGACTAATAATTGGGAAAAAGCTGTTTGAAAGAAGTGAAGCACTAACTGTTTCTAAGGGAAATGCTGGGAATGTCAATTATCTATCCACATACTATGTTATGTTTAAAACAACTATCTTCAAACTTTTCATCACATAACTCTAAGGTGAAAAGTGAAAATAATTAATTTTTGAGTTTGTTTTGTATACCATACACACACACACACACACACACACACACACACATATATATATATATATATATATATATATATATATACTCAGAGAGAGAATAACATATATATGCAAACAATATATAGAAACAATACAACACTTAAATATAAAAATTAAATACAGAAATATTCGTTATATACGAGATACAACTGAACAACTACTTAAGAAGCTATGAATATAAGTTATCAAAATAATTGAATAATTAATGGCAAAACGCAATAAATATAAGTTATTTTAAAAAAAATTACACAGCATGGGATACTTTTAATATGACGGTTTTGTTATTCAGTTTTCATAATTGTAGCGAATACTAATTATAAGTTTTTATGGCAAAACGTTGGAACATGTTTATAATTCCCAACTTGCTACTTCTAGTTTGATTTTCAAGTTCACATGTTTTACTATATATTAAGAGCTGCCCCTGTGGCGCTCAGCAGAAATTGTCAATTGATTTCAAGACTCTCACCCTAGAGGAACCATTGAGCATACCTTGGTTTTGTCCCTTGGCTGTCTTTTAATCGTCCTCTTCTATAGTTGGCATATGGTCGCCGGTCTCGGTCGTTAAGTAGTCGACCACTGCGCTGTCCCACCCGGATCTTGGAAGGTACGATTTCCGAAATGGCATGACGCACAATTCTGCACCTAGCCGAGTTTTCTCTTTTTGGATCATAAATGGAGTCCGCCCACGAAATTATATTTATCTGTCTTTTCGCTAAATATGTTCAAAATATTGCATATGCTGTCTAATTTTATATGTATGGTATATGTACGTGTTTGATCGTAAATAAAACTGTGAGTATATTATCAAACATATGCCTCACAAGTATCTCAATCCGACCCCCCCCCTCCAGTTACAATCTGGTTTATCAACTGTCCACTATCGTATATATATATATATATACATATATATATGTTTCATTAAAAAATTTTGACGCTTAATTAACTCGTAATAAAAGTAAATTGAACTAATAATTTCAAAGTAGGAAAAACAGTGAAATCCTTTTTATTATAGGGATTGTTAAATTTTATTTATTAACTATTTTCTCAAACACAAAGGTAAAAAAAAAAAAATATATATATATATAAACTAAACATTCTCCCATGTTTAAATTGTGTCTCCATATTTTAATTTAAAAATTACAATTCAATTCTTAAAAAGAGTTATATGTTATGTAAAAAAAAAATTTACGTATAATTAGCTTGTAATAAACTAAATTGAATTATGAAATAATGTTTAAAAAATCAACAAAAATGAAAATTTTTTCATTTCTCTTGTTATATTTCAATTTTTAATTATTTTCGCAAACATTAGAAAAAAAAAAAAAAACGAATAAAAAATAGTACTAAACAATTTCTGTTTGTGTAACTTGCGTCTGCATATTTCCATTTAAAAATTACGATTCCCTTTCAGAAAGAATAACACAAAGAAAAGAGATTAACACAAAGGAGGCTTCCAATATTAATAAGAAACAAACAAACTGAATTTCTGTATAAAAGATCAAACAGGATTTCGCAAGCTCGTGACACAAAATTTCTTTAACCGAAAAAGACGCTTTTCTCCAATTTCCCCCTTTTGATTCTCTCATGCTTTGGGCCAGCTTATTTATTTATTTTTTTTTTTTTTGTTTTTGTCAGCAAAGAAATTGAAAGTGCCACAGAAAACATTTCAGCTATTCTAAAGCCTTTGTCTACTATGCCTGTACTACTTTTTCACTGCCGTACTTCTAACGGTTTCGGAAATTTTTTTTTTCCTTCGTTTTTTGGTCTGGCGTCACATAGCAGTGATTAGAGAAATGTTGAGAGTTTTTGAGGAAAGAACATGTCTTTTTTTTTCTTCTTTTCTTCTTCTGCTTCAACCACAATCTGGGTCGAAATTTTTTTCGGGGGGGGAGAAATGTTCTTTTCCCCTTCCAAAAATTCCTCCTCCCGAGTCTAACAATGTTGAAAAGACAAAAGATTGATTGTCGGATGATCTACAGAGGGGGTGCAACAACGAATGAGTTGGGGGGACGTGTATGTGTTGAAGTAATGTTCGAACGAATCACCTTGTTTCTGTTCGAAAGTGAAGGGGAACAGCAATTTCGTGTCACTTGTCACTGAACTAATCTTTGGAAAAAAAGGCTGTTTGAAAAGAAGAGAAGCACTACATGTTTTTAAGTGAAACGCCGGGAATGTCAATTATCCATCCACAAACTATGTTCTGTTTAAAACAACTATCCTCAATCTTTTTATCCCTTACCTCTAAGGCGAAAATAGTGAAAAGTTTTTAACTATATAACACTGTATATATAAAGTTTTATGCTATATATATATAAAAGAGAGAGAGAAACATATACATACATATTATATAGAGGAACTATACAACACTTAAATATAAAAATAAATACCAAAGTGTTCGTTATACATGAGATACAACTGAAGCCGTAAAAAAATTGAGTAGTAAAGAAAATCAGAAAGAGTAAATTATAAAAAAATTATACAAAGACTACTATGATGGTTTTGTTATTAAATTTTTCATGTAGCTAATACTAATTGTAATTTCTTCGGCACAACGGTCATGTGTAGAAAACACAACTTATTAGTTCTACTTTGATTTTCATTTTCGCATGTTTAACTTTATATATATATTAAGCGCGTATCAGTGGTGTTCAGGAGAAACGGTCAGTTGGCCTCGAGCTCTCATCCTAGAGGAAGCATTGAGCAAATCTCAGTTTCGCACATTATTCGACACGTTAATTGTCCCGCTCATTAGTTGGGCTATGGTCTCTCACCTGAGAGGATGTATATTTCGCACAATCCTGCGCCTAGAAGAGTTTTTACTTTTCGGATCAGAAGAGGTGTCCTTCCAGGAAGTTATATTTATCTGTCTTTTACCCTAAATATGCTAAATATTGCATGTGTCTTATTATATGTGTATGGTGTTTGTGCGTGAATGCGTAAATAAAGCTGTGAGTTATCAAACCTGGGCCTCAAGTATCTCAGCCCTACCACACCCAACTACAATCTAGCTTATCAACATGGGACCCGCTAGTACTTGTACACTACTGTATATATATATATATATATATATATATATATATATATATATATATATATATATATATATATTATATGTTTCATTAAAAATTTGACGTTTAATTAAATCGTTATAAACAAAAAAAAATGAATTATGAAATAATATTTTGAAAAAAGAAAGAAATGTACTGAAATCCTTTTCATTTATCTTATTTAATTTCCATTATTAATTATTTCCAAAAACACAAGAAAAAAAAAAAAAATAAAAATGATACTAAACAATATCCGCTTAAATAACATATTTTCATTTAAAATTACAATTCCTTTTTTTTAAGAAGAAAAAATAACAGAAATCCAGGCATCCAATATTAATAAGAAACAAACAACTGAATTTCTGTATAAAAAGATCAAACAGAATTTCGCAAGCTCGTGACACAAGATTTCTGTAACCGAAAAAGACGCTTTTCTCCAATTCACCCTTTTTGTTTCTATCATGCTTTGGGCCAGTTTATTTATTTATTTTTGTTGGTGTCAGCAAAGAAATTGAAAGTGCCACAGAAAAATGTCAGCTATTGTAAAGCCTTTGTCTACTACGTTGTATTACTTTTTTCATTGCTGTACTTCTAACGGTTTCGTAAAATTTTCTTTCCGTCTTCTTCGTCGAGCGTCACTTAGCAGTGATTAGAGAAGAGTTGAGAGTTTTTGAGGAAGAACATGAAGTATTTTCTTTTTTTACTTCGTTTCTTCTTCTACTTCAACCACAATCTGGGGCGAAATTTTTTTTCAGGGGGAGGGAGGGGGAGAATGTTCTTTTCCTTTCCAAACCGCACTCCAGGGTCTAAGAATGTTGAGAAGACAAAAGATTGATTGTCGGGTGATCTACAGAGGGGGACGCAACAACGAACGATTTGGGGGATGTGCATGTGTTAAAGGAATGATCGACGGATCACCTTGTGTCTGTTCGAAAGTGATGGAACATTAATTTCGTGTCACTTGTGACTGAACTAATCATTGTGAAAAACCTGTTTGAAAAGAAGAGGAGCTCTACATGTTTTTAAGTGAAAAGCTGGGAACGTCAATTACTTATCCGCAAACTTTGTTATGTTTAAAACAGCGTAACCCTAAGGTGAAAAGGGAAAATAGTGAAAATTTGTACATTATTTACACTATATATATATATATATATATATATATATATATATATATATATATATATATATATATATATATATATAATTAGGCTGTCTCTCATGATTTTCTTAAACTGTTTCTTTTCTTGTATTTAAATTATTATATTTCGTATTTTGGTTTCACCCGAATTTAAAGATTTTTAAGAATATCATAAAATTGCCATTATATAGATGATCATGATCATTATCATCATTGGTGCAACAGCCCCATAATTGATCAAGGCTGTCTGCCTAGGCAGCTGCTTTGCTTTTACTGGGTAGGATTGTCAACCTTAAGCCCAACACTCTACAGTGATATTAAACAAGGACTTACGGTTTAAAGTGGATTCCGAACCACTACAAATATCCTTGGCACCGTAGAAACTCGAACCCGAAATCTATGTCTCCGAGCGTCGTCATCCTAGTACACTATATAGACACATTTATTTAATACTCGCATTATGCGTGCTGTTTGTGATGAGAAATATAAGTAGTGTATCTGTTATATTAAAAATTTGGACGCATAATTAGGTCTTAATAAACTAAATTGAACTATGAAATAATGTTTGAAAAATGAACAACTCTGAAAATATTTTTATTTGTCTTATTAAATTTCAATTATTAATTACTTTCGCAAACACAAGAAAAACAAATATAAATTATACTAAACATTCTTTGCCTGTATAACTTCCAACTCCATAATTTGATTTAAAAATTACAATTCCCATTGTAAGAAGAAAAGAATATAACAGATACCGATATCCAATATTAATAAGAAACAAACAAACTAAATTTCTGTGTAAAAAGATCAAACAGGATTTCACAAGCTCGTGACACAAACATTCTTTAACCGAAAAAGACACTTTTCTCCAATTCTCCCCCCTTTTTTGTTTCTCTCATGCTTTGAGCCAGTTTATTTTTATTTTTTTTTTTTTTTTCGTATCAGTAAAGAAATTGAAAGTGCCACAGAAAAAATTTCAGCTATTCTAAAGCCTTTGTCTACTACGCCTGTACTACTTTTTCACTGAAGTACTTCTAACGGATTTGGAGAATTTTCTTTTCGTCTTCTTCGTCGGGCATCATTTAGCAGTGATTAGAGATGTGTTGAGAGTTTTGAGGAAAGAACATGAAGATCTTTTCTTTTTCATATTCTTTTCTTCTTCCACTTCAACCGCAATCTGGGATGAAAGTTTTTTTTTTTTCGGAGGGAGGGAGTTTTCCCTTCCAAACCGCACTCAGAGTCTAACAATGTTGAGAAGACAAAAGATTGATTGTCGGATGATCTACAGAGGGGATGAACAACGAACGGAACTGGAAGGACGTGTATGTGTTAAAGGAATGTTCGACGAATCACCTTGTGTCTGTTCGAAATTCAGGGGAACATGAATTTCGTGTCACTTGTCACTGAACTAATCATTGGAAAAAGCAATATGCGTTTTTAAGTCAAACGTTGGAAATGTCAATTATCCATCCACAAACTATGTTAGTATAAAACAACGATCTTTAAACTTTTTTCACATTCATCTAAGCCGAAAAATAAAAAGTTTCAAACTCAATATATAGAAACATATAGTATACATGCATATTATATAGAAACAGTACAACACTTGAATAAAAAAACCAAATACCGACATATTATTTATATATTTGATACAATTGTAGGCGTCAAAAAATTGAAATCGTTAGGAAAGACAGTAAAAGAAAATTATAAAAAGTTTTCACTTCTTCTACTACGATGGCTTTGTCATACAATTTTCATATAGCGAATACGAGTAATATTTTACTCGGACAAAATCATCGGCTTATAATTTACAACTTGATAGTTCTACCTCGAGTTCCATAGTGGGAATTTTATATGTATATATCTATATATATCTATATATATATCTATATATATATATATATATATATATATATATATATATATATATATATATATATATATATATATATATATATATATATATATATATATATATATATATATATATATATATATATATATATATATATTTATATAGATAATACATATATTATATACATATATATATACATATATACATATATATTTATATAAAATTGACGGGGAAGCGTTGCACAAACCCTGCGCATTAGTTGGCTTATAATTTCTCACCCGGAGATGAAGTATATTCAGGCTTTTATTTTCATTATTTGTCAATGTTTATTTAGCAATTAAAATTTTTATACTCTCATAATATATTAATTATCTATACCTTTCTATTTAATACGAACTCGATAGTTTGTAAAACAGAAAAATATTGCAGTCGTACCAGTTTTTAGTCATTTAAGAGCATAAAAATAAAGTCTTATTAAACAAAAAGCTCAGTTACTTTAAAAAGCATTCAAACATTTCAAATTTCCTGATACAGATGCTGTATAGGGCGTAGTTTACAATAGTTTTACGAACAGCGTACGATATTTTTGAAAATAGAACATCCAAAACAAGAAAAGAATACAATATGAATTAAAATCACGATAAACAAGTTGACAGTTGTATTTATAAAAATTGAATGAAGTTTTGATAGTTATTTTTTATTAGCGATAAATAGTAGAAATATATTTATTGAGCATTGAGAATGATGTAAAGTTCATAATTTAATTAATATATTTAACAATTTTATATAAATTTTTAAGTAAATCCTCTTTTACCTATAAATAAATAAATTTAATTTAATTCATTTTTATAACTAGTTTTTTTTTTTTTTTTTTGTTTAAGAAGGCTATTATTTATTAATTCATTTGAATATTCGGAACTATTATTTTATTAGAATTCAGTTTTATATCGTTTTGTTCTTGAAATATGAGCTTTTTTTGTAAGATATCATTAATAATTTTCCAACTCTCTATTTGCATTTGTTAATCAGACATTCTTACTAAAACTAATACATAATCTAATTATTTTATCTTCTTCCCCCATTTATATAAATTAATTTATTGTGCAAATAGTTATTAATAATAATTCTTAGTTGCTATGCCCCTATGCTACTTGATCCTTTCAAAATCATTTTTAAATCAAATTAATTGTAATAATAGTTTGTAAAAGTATAAACTATACCATAAAATCCGATTATGTTGTAATGGTATACCTTAATTAAATTAAAGAATCTCTTTTAGAAAATTATGTAGCTTAAAGATTTATGTTAAGACTGGTTTAATCTAAAAATTAAAATAAAGCTGTTTACTTTGATATAAATTAAGTTAGCACAAAAAAACAATTTCATGAATCTCTATGATTAAACAACTGTGATAGTCAACTTGAAATATGAACTTTTAGCATTTATTATTTCGCATTTTATAAATTATTAATTACTTTTATTACTATTTCTGTTTACTTCATCATATTTAAAAGAATAATGTTTATAACGTTTATACTGAAAAAACAGGAAAAATTATCAATTAGGTGAATTATGATTACAAACATTATAGTACACTTATGATTGCAAACCTTATAATACATTTGTGAATACAAATATTATGGTACACTTATGATTACAAACATTATGATAAATTTATCACTACAAACATTACATTTACTAACATTATGATAGATTGATTACAAATACTACGATTCCATTGTTATTATAATGATAAGTTTGCGATTACAAACACTACAATATATTTATAATTATAAAACATTATGATACATTTGAGTTATAAACACTACGATACATTTATCAGCACAAACATTATTGTGCTCGATTATTTTTGTTTTTAAAAGCAGCGACTGCAATGTCACTTCTACGAATTTGAATTAATTCCTCTCACTAGGTAACATTCAAAACATTAACTATTACTTCTAAAAATTCTTAAGTAAATATTGTTTTCTATACAAATAAATTTAACAAAATATTACAGCCCTTTCAGAAACATCATTATCATCGGTTAAAACTAATTTTGAAGCCATGAACATTAATCCATTGCATATTCTCACAAGGCAAACAATGGAAGTTCATGTTAAGAAAGACATTAAAATTCAACCTAAGAACTTCATACTCCTCTTACTAATGTCTCTTACAAGCTTACTACATAACAAACAAAAATTAACGATTATTTCTAAAATTCTTAAGTAAATATATACAGATAAATTTAACAACAAATTAGAGTCCTTTCTAAAACAACATTTTCTTCTGTTTAAACTGATTTTGAAGATATTCACAATAATACATTGCATACTCTCATGAGGGAAACAATCGAACTTAAAGTTCGGTTAAGAAAAACATTGAAATTCAGCTCAAGAACTACATACTTATCATGCTAATGTCTCTTATAAGCTCACTAGGTAGCATTCAAAACATTAACTATTACTTTTTAAAAAATTATTAAATAAATATTGCTTTATATACAAATAAGTTTAACAAAAAATTGTATCTTTCAAATATACCATTATCTTCGGTTAAAACTAATTTTGAAGCCATGAACATTAATCTATTGCATATTTTCAAAAAGGCAAACAAAGGAAGTTCCAGTTAAGAAAGACATTAAAATTCAACCCAAGAACTTCATACTTCTCATACTAATGTGTCTTACAAGCTCACTACGTAACATTCAAAACACTAACAATTAATTTAATATTATTAAATAAATATTGTGCTGTACATACAAATAAATTTACCAAAAATTAAAGCCCCTTCAAAAACACCATTAACTTCGTTTAAAACTACTTTTATGACAAGCACATTAATACATTGCATATTCTCACAGAACAGTAGAACAATGGAAGTTTCTGTTAAGAAAGACATTGAAATTCAAAACAAAAAAACTTCCTATACTTACTTGGCACTTTGTGAAGTAGGACGCATATGGTATTCTCGCTTCAGTGTTTGAAAATTGTTTGAAGATAGGTCCATTACGTTTCACACATATTGATAAAGCGTATAGGATGCATACGAATTTTTTTCAAAAAAAAAAAAAAAATCCATATTTTGTATTCTCTTGAAAACTCAAGCTTAAATATTACCAGAAAATACACGACATGATGCTTATGATAAAAAGAAAAGCAACGATAAATTCAACAATTAGATGTATAAGAATGAAGAATGTTTTAGAATTAAATGCAGAGTTTAATGATAAATTTAACTATTAAATATGAAAAGAGGAAAAAAAGTTTAGAATTAAATACAGAATTATACGCTAAATTAAACAATTAAATGTAGAATGCTCAAAATTATATGTGCTATTTTTAAATTATTATTTATAGGACAATATTTTGACTGTGTATCTAAAATCAATTTTCATATGATGAACAAAGAAACTTTAAGCTAAAAATATATTTACTTTTAGGCATAATAAAGTTTAATTACATACTTTTAGGTTAATTATTGTTCTTAAAGCAATTATTCTTAAAATACTTATTATTGTTCTTAAAACAGTTATACTTAAAGAATTTATAATTATTTCTGAAGTACACATTATTGTTTTTGAAGCAATTATTCTTAAAAGTACTTATTATTGTTCTTAAAGCAATTATTCTTAAAACAATTATTCTTAAAGTACTTATTATTGTACTTAAAGCAATTATTCTTATAATCTTTTATTTTTCTTAAGGTATATAAAGTATGTATATCTATTATTTATCTATGAAAAATAAAAGAAAGCGACATGATAAGTCAAAAGATTCATGGATTCCTCCTTCTTTTTGCAAAACGTCTTTAAGAGTGGAGCATTAAGTCAAAAATCCGTTTTTGGAGAATAGACCTCTAAAGAATTGTTTTACTCGAAAGATTTATGCCACGTATCTGCTCTACTGTTTCCTTGCCTGACAAACCAATTACTTGAATACTCTTTTCATTCGTCTCGCCTCATTGCGTGGCAGCAGCAGTTTCGTTATTGGATTTCTTTTTTTTTTTCACTATTATTTATGTACGCTTTGTTCGGATAGTAGGTTGTCAAAACCAATTTCTATATAACTATCTCATTTGCGGTACACGTTATGTTTGTCATATAACAGTAATTTAGTGAAAGATATGTGGAAGCTTGATTTTTTTTCTCTTGTCTAGCAGAAAATGACGTTGTTTTCGAAAATGGTGGGACAATTTGTGAAAATTGGTATTTGAAAGATTGGCTATAATTAAAAATGAATCAATATGTATGAAAACTTGCAATGGAAAATAATTTGATATTTAGGCATATTGTACAATATGAACTATAAATATTTCAAAAAAATTCACTCCATAGTAGAAATATTTCCATAAAATAAATTGCAAGAAAACTTTTGTCAGTATTATTAATTAGTTGAATTCAGTGTTCTTCAAATTTGTCAACCACAATTTTGAATGGATACTATAAGAAATGATATTTGCAGAATCCGTACCTTTCCCCATTACTTTTCTTAATCAGAAAAAGAATTTTAAGACCTTTTAATTTATCGTGTCCATGTCCAACATAACACATGCTTCGGTAAATATTCTACTGCCTTCAGGTTTCGGGAAACCACCTCCCCCTAGCTAGGAGGCCAAAAGTTTTGTTAATTAAAACTTTCAAACTTCTATTAGCATTAATATATCTTTTTTTAAGCACAGACAAAAAGTTTCGTTAAAGTTTGCTGTTGAACTGGTCGCATATGCAAAATGTATCAAAAATACAATACATTTTATAATGTAGATTACGATTGGAAGTTGTATTATTATATAAAGTAATTAGGTACTTATAAAAGAGTGAAAATTGTATGAGAATAAAAAAAATATGCTTATGCGTATTTAAAACTTGATTATTAAACCTTTTGATCTCATGCTCTCTTCCTATCGTCTTTTTTTTTTTTTTTTTGGTCTTACTTCTCTCGTCCTTTCGTTGATCTTACTTTCACTGGTCTTTTCGTTGACCTTATTTACTTTCGTCTTTTCGTTGATATTGCGTTCTTCCGTCCTTTCGTTGATCTTACTTCCTCTCGTCGCTTCGTTGATATTACTTCCTCTGGTATTTCGTTGACCTTACTTACTTTCGTCGTTTCGTTGGTCTTACTACCTTTCGTCTTTTTCTGTTGATCTTAATTTCTTTTCGATATTTTGTTGATCTTACTTCCTCTGGTCTTTCCGTTGGTCTTACTTACTTTAGTTCTTCGTTGACCTTACTTCCATTCGTCCTTTCGTTGATCTCACTTCCTGTCGTTCTTTTGCTGGTCTTACATATTCGGCCATTTTATTACTATAATGTGCTAAAAACCATTCAGACTGCGTCAATAGAAATTCATTACAGCCTACGACCTAACACTAAATCGAAATTATATCTAACTTTGAGATTCTTCGATTCTAATATTATTTATTTTTGAAATACTAATTACCCAAAAATAAATAATGATTAATAATTTTATTTGATTATTTACCAGCATTTCAATTTGCTAACTTTTTTTTTTAAAAAATATTTTTTTGTTTAAGATATTGATTTGCACAATATTATAAAAGAAATCTTTTGAAACAAAATAATGAAGATTATTATTAGATATATCACCATATATATTTACATATATATCACATGGTTACGTAATAACTCATTGATTGATAAGGCATTCCCGATTTTAATTCTCAAAATATTGATTCATTTCAAAGAAACGCCCACAGCGACAGAATACTGAAATATTATTTATTAACTTAAAATAATAGCGCAGTTACTATCGCAAAGTAAATATATTGATAGAAGTATACATTTGACTAAAACAAATCTTATACAACGGCTATACCATCTCAGAAGAAAAACCTAATATACCTAATAGAATTAACAACGACCTTTTTTCTGAGAATTTGGAAACAATTAAATTTGAATATTTATATCCCCCAAGAATCATGAAAACAATTTTTATGATGATTCTATCAAAATCGGATTTTTTTGCCGGAAACAAAAATATTTTGCCCCTCTACCCAACGTTATTAGCATGACGATGAATTTTTAGTTGACTATTATCAAATGATAAGTCCAAATTCAAATATTTTATTCGAATTTGGAGTTACATTTCTTATTGTTAACCAGATGGAAAAAAAAAAAAATATAGAAAAAGTATGCACATTCATAGATGACCCATGATAATAAAATACTTAATTTATTTGAAAAAAATAAGGATTGGCCAAGTTTTTTTGCTAACAAAAGACTTTATTTGCTTCAAAAATAAAGAATCAGTTTTTTAAAAATAAAATATTATATTTTTTAACAAAATAATGATTGACTATGTTTTTTGATAATTAAATATTTATTTGTTTAAACAAATAAGCATTGATAAAGTATTTGACAACAAAATATATTATCTGTCTCCTGAAGTCAAATGCAGTCAAAGTATTGGATGATACCAAATTCAACAGCTTATAGATTCAAAAGGTTTAATCATAAAGAAAAAAAAAATTGAGACATACATTTTTGTTCTTTTATAAACATTTGATTTTCTATCGGTCGTTTCCAAAAAGAGCTCAACTGTTCGATACGTCGTCGTATTAGATAATTGGATTTTTCGCTCGAATTACCATTTGCCAAGTTAATGAGACGAACAAATAAGATTCGAAAAAAAGAATAAAATCATTGAAATATAAGAATGTAGGAATGTAAGTTAGCCGCTTTTTCTTGTCCTCTAACACAACGAGAAGTTCTTCGTAATCCAGCAAACCGTAAAAAAAACTTACTCTGTAAGTCTGGAAATGGCATGATATTCGGAATATTTCTTTCCGGTTCTCGAAAATGCACTTTTCCTTTTTGTCCTTTTTTTTCTGAGCCAATCAGATGCGACAGAGAGACATTTGCACATTCGATCGTTGCCAAATGCGCTGCCTGAAATCCCGAAAAAGAAATAAAACACTTCTAAATGTCTTCCGTAGACTGGAGAGAAGCAATATACAAAGCAGATAGACATCCAGCCTGGAGAAATATCATCTGCGCATCTGAGTTACGGATGCGATTCCTCTTCTCATGTTCTTGCAGCTCCATTTTATTTGATGCAATGATATCTCTCCAAAGTGGTTTTTTCGGTTAGATTTTCCCATTTGTGTTTTGCTGCAAGAAAGTGAATTTCAATTTCCGTCTTGTATCGGCGTGAGGAAAAATAATGCTCTCGACAGTTTAGGTAACAATATACTCAGATTTCTCCGACAACCATTACTCCTTTGTTTTTCTTCTTCATCATCAGTTGGTGAATTCACATGTACAGAACTTGAACATTGGTTGTTGTTTTAGAAATTTTCATCCAATGTTTTCATTCTTATTTGTCGATCGTGTTACTTTGCCAACTATAATTTACAACTGTTAGCAAAAGAATATAGTACCATTACCTATTTCAATTATATAAAAAGGTTGTAAGTCAGTATTATTTAATTATAGCAAAACATATATTTTTCTTTTAATGCAGCTGGTAAACACTTAGACAATTGTCTTTGGGGCCTGAAGGAGCATTGCACCGACATTACTCAATTAGATTATGTCACCCACGAGGTGCGTGTAACTTGAAGATAATCTACAGACGAGAAGTTACAATATATCCGCAACGCTATACGTTCATGTCAGACTAGGACCTACGGTGTAAAGTGGCACCGCAGAAACTCGAACTCGAAATCTATGGTACCGAACGTCAGAGGGCTAGTACATTAAATAGATACATTTATTTAATAACTGCATTATGTGTAGCACTTTGCGACGAGAGATATAAGTATAGTATGTTGTTCGTTAAAATATTTTACGTATAATTAGCTAGTTATAAACTACATTTAATTATGAAATGTTTGAAAAAAGAAAAGCAGTGAAAACATTTTTATTCGTCTTATTAAATTTTAATTATTAATTCTTTTCGCAAACACAAGGGAAAGAAAAACAAACAATTATATTAAACAAACTCTGCCTGAGTAATTTGTGTCTCCATATTTCATTTAAATATTACAAATCCTTTTGTAAAAAAAAGAAAATAACAGGGCCAGACATCCAATATAAATAATAAACGAACAAACCGAGTTTCTGTATATAAAGATCAAACAGAGTTTCGCAAGCTCGTGACACAAACTTTCTTTAACCGAAAAAAGCACGCTTTTCTACAATTCCCCCTTTTTTTTTTTTTTGTTTCTATCCTGCTTTTGGGCCAGTTTTTTTTTTTCTTGTCAGCAAAAATTGAAAGTGCCACAGAAAACATTTCAGCTATTCTAAAGCATTTTGTTTACGCCTGTATTACTTTTTTTCACTGTCGTACTTTTAACGGTTTCAGAACATTTTCTTTTCGTTCGTTTTAGTCGGTCGTCACTTAGCAGTGATTAGAGAAGTGTTGAGAGTTTTTGAGCATAGAACCTAAGGACTTTTCTTTTTTTCTCTTTTCTTCTACTTCACCACAATCTGGGGAGAAAGTTTTTTCTTTTCGGGGGTGGAAGGGAGGGGAAGATGTTCTTTTTTTCCTTCTAACCGCACTCATGAGTCTAACAATCTTGAAAAGACAAAAGATTGATTGTCGGATGATCTACAGAGGGGATTCAACAACGAACGGAGTTGGGGGGTTGTTGCAACTTGTATGTGTTGAATGAATGTTCGACGAATCACCTTGTTTCTGTTCGAAAGTGAATGGAACAGGAATTTCGTGCCACTTGTCACTGCACTAATCATTTAAAAAAAAGGCTGTTGGAAAAGAAGGGAAGTACTATGTGTTTGTAAGTGAAAGGCTGGGAATGTCAATTATCCATCCGCAAACTATATTATTTGTAATACAGCGATCCTCAAACTTTTTATCACGAATCTCTAAGGCGAAAATAAGGAAACGTTGTACACTATATACACAAAAAGTATATACTATATTTACGAGGGTAACTGAAAGTTTTGAGACAGTGGCAGACGACAAACGCAGGGAAAATAATATTCGTTAAATTTGTAAATTTGAACTCTTCTATAGCCGCAGCCGATCATTTGTATCAACAATTGCAATTTAGCTGTCGTAGAATAGATTTTGGAAGAAAGGAAAAATGGAATTGACGCGAGAGCATTATATGCGCCATGATTTTTATACGATTTTTAAAATGAGGTGAAATCAAGAAGAAGGCCTCTAATCGTCTACAACTAACTGCATAGAGATGATGCACCCTCTCGTACTACTGTATGTAGATAGGTTTACAGTATTTCGTAGAAGTTGAATTCTCTGCTGGATCAGAAACACACAGGAAGACCTTCATCAGCTGTAGTTCCAGAAAATGTGTCGGCCATACAGAAAAATGTTAATCGATGATAATCGCTGCACTTACCAAATGATGCATAGGAAACTTAACATTGAATCCGTAGCTATACATAGAATTATTCATGAAGAACTGCATATGAAAACATTAGTTTGTCATGGGATCCCCCATAATTTAATGGAAGCACCAAAAAACGGAGCGTGTCAGAATTGGCAAAGAAACCATCAAATTGCTTAACGATGGTGGGGAACCGCCTTATTTTTAAAATCATAATTGGTGATGAAGATTACATACCGTTTTTGCTGTTACAACACGACAAGAAAGTAAAGTATGGGTCTTTGAAGATGACCCCAAACCAACAAAGGTGAAAAAGACAACGAGCAATGAAAAAAGTAATGTATTCCGTTTTCTTCAAAAGTACGTGACTCGTCAAAGCCATCAAGCTGGAGGGACAGAAGACAGTCACAGATAACTGGTAACACCACTAAGTGACTTCCAGAAATTCTTCAAGAAGTGAATGTAAGGGGACTCCTGCTTCGCCATGGTAATGCATCTTCTCATAAGGCAAGATAGACAGTCGAATTTATTAAAAAACACATCAATTGATAGAACATCCCCCTTATTCTCCTGATCTTGCTATGTGTGACTTTTGGCTTTTTTTTTTTTTTAAATCTCACGAAAAATTTACGTGGTCGCCGTTTTCATTCAGAAGATCAGTTCGATGAGGCTATAAAATCATATTAAAATCAATTCAAGAAATGGATGGCTTGAAGTATTTAATCTTTAGAAAAATCGTCTGAAAAGTGCATTGATATTGAAGGGGACTACTTTGAACAACACTCTTAAAATTTGGTAGGTTAAACTTGTACCATTTAGCCGTATCTCAAAAATTTCGTATATATATATATATATAAAGAGTTGTGTCAAATATCTTTTCTTTATATATATATAAAGAGATTTGACAGGTTATGAATATATATATATAAAAAGAGATTTGACAGGTTATGAAATATAGATATAAAAGAGATTTGACAGGCTATGGATATATATATATAAAAGAGATTTGACACATTTGAGACTCACAATGGAATTTAACGATCCTTTTGAAATTCCAACACCATCAGCAAGATCTGGTCAAGGTAAATAGACGGCTTGCAAGCATCAAATCTTTAATTTTTTGGACGTGAGCTTCGTCGGTTAATGCTGATGGTCGACCAGAGGACTCTTCGTATTCAACGCGTTCTCTGCATTCTTTTAAACTGTCTATACCGTTTCTAAAAGTCCTTTCCGATATAGGCATACTCACCGAATGCCGTCTGCAACATACGTTTCCACAAACAAAATTTAATGTAAGTTCTTTGCTCAATGAATTCAGACATTACAAAAATCACCGGAATCAGTTTTAGCGTCTCAAAAATAAACAACAAGCGTTTCAAAAAGCATAACTGAAACACTAATGAATAATTTGAAGTTAAATTTCACACATGTATCAAGGACAGTGCCGGCAACCTAAAAGAAAAGAAAATTTAAATTCCATATAGCCCCGGGAGTTTTAAATTGAAAATTGGTTTTACTTTTTGGACACAGTAGCATATTTTACGCAGTCGTGCTCCTGCCTGAGATGTGGCTTTTCGACTCAGAAGTGGATTCCTTCCACGAAGTTATAATTTTCTGACTGTTACTATAATATGTTAAATATTCTATGTCTTTAATTGTATGTTGTGGTTTTTGTGAGTGTTTAAATTAAACTGCGAGTTCTCTAACCTGTGACTCAAGTAGCTTAGCCCAATCCCACCGAATTACAATCTGGTTGACCAACGTGGATATTCAGCATTGAGAATGATAAAGTTCATAAATTAATTGATAAATTTTTAAAAAGCGTTGATAAATCTTTAAAATAAATTATCTTTATATATTGCATGTAAATAAATTTTATTAATTCCTTTAAATTTAGTTCATTTTTATAACTAGTTTTTGGCTTTATTCATCTGAATATTTGGAATGATTCTTTCATTACAGTTCAAATTTATTTTCTTTTTGTTCTTGAAATATGAGAATATTTTTGTATGATGATACATTTAAAAAGAAATTCTTCTCTCTGATCTTCAAACTCTATTTGCTTTTGATAATATATTCTTACTAAACTAGTACATAATTTAATTATTTCATCTTCTTTCTCGCATTTATATAAATTAATTTATTGTGCAAATAGTTATAAATAATATTTCTTAGCTTGCCCCTATGCTATTTGGTCCTTTTGAAAATAATTTTTTAAATCAAATTATTTGTAATAATGGTTATTAAAAAGTATAAAATATAAAGTCTGATTATGTTGTAATGGTATACTTCAAATAAATTAAAGAATATCTTTTAGAAGATGGTGTATCTTAAAGATTTATGTTAAGTGTGGTTCAATCTAAAAATTAAAATGAAGCTGTTTACTTTGATCTAAATTAAGTTAATACAGAAAAACAGTTTCCTGAATCTCTGTGATTAAACAACTGTGATAATCAACTTGAAATATGAACTTTTAGCATTTATTACCCCACAATTATAAATTATTAACCACTTTTATTACTATTTATGTTTATTTCATCATATTTAAAGAGAATAACGTTTATAACATACAATTTTTTAAATAGTTTCTTATAATTTTTAATTTTCCCTCTTTTGATATTTTATAAAATCGGTTTTTTTAAGTTTGGTAATAATATTTATATCCAATTATATTTACTAATTGTTGTCGTGTATTATACTGTGCCATATTATTGTATTACTTTATAAATGTATCTGATTGTATGAAACATGAGTTAAGTTTAAACAGAATTATTTATAGCGCGAAAATAAATCCAACATTTTATATCCTTTGTTTAAATTTTTAATAAATCATTGTGAAATTACTGCATGAAAGGCATGATTAATTTAAATTAATGCATTCAAAATTCAAATGAGATATTATTTATTACTTTTTATTTCAAATATTCAAATGTGTAAGCCAAATTCTTTGGGAAATTTATTGAAAGTTATTCTTGTTTAACACTTGTCTTCAAAAAGGAAAACATAGTAATACAGTAATATATAATTTTAAGTACCAAAAATAAAATAAATGAAAATGTTTTATATAAAATTAAAATATAATGTCAAAATAAGTTTGAAAAGTTTGTAAATTTTGAAATCAAATTTTTTTTTTTTTTATTAGTTCAGGACAATTTTGTAATACATTTATAATTACAAATTGCAACAATTACAAACACTTGATACATTTATGATTAAAAATATTATATTACGATACATTTGTAATTACGAGCTTTATGAAACATCTATAATTAAAAAAATGATTAATTTATCATTGCAAACATTACATACAAACATTATAACATATTTACTATTACAAATATTATGATACATTGATGATTACAAACATTATGATGAATTTATGATTATATACGCTACAACTACAATCGTATACATTTGTTATTACAAATATGTTACATTTATGATTACAATTGTTAAAATTACAAGTATTATTACATTTATTTTAAAAAAGCAGTAAAGTTATGAATTATTAAAATTATCAATTATTATTAAAAATTATGAATTATGTGAATTTAAGGATATATTTACGATTAAAAACTTTAAAACTACAGATTTAATAAAACATTTATAAATACTAACATTACAACTAGAAACATTATGATAAATTTATCATTACAAACCTTATATTTACAAACATTATGATACATTTGGGATTACAAACCCCTTCGATATATTTATAATTACAAAAATTATGATACATTTGGTTACAAATACTATGATACATTTATGATTACAAACACCTTTGACATCGATTATCTTTTGCCATATAAGCAGTGACTACAATACACCTCTATGAATTTGAACTAATGTTCTCTCACTACGTAACATTCAAAACATGAACAATAACTTCTAAAATTCTTAAGTAAATATTGCTGTATATACAAATCAGTTTAACAAAAATTTAAAGCCTTTTAAAAACACCTTTATCTTGGATTGAAACTAATTTTGAAGACACATACCTTAATACATTTCATATTCTCACAAGAAAAACAAACAGTGAAGTTCTGTTAAGAAAAACATTAAGTGTCCAACTCAAGAACTATATACACGCATACTTCTCATACTAATGTATCTTACAAGCTCACTAGGTAAAATAAAACATTAAAAATTAACGATTACTTCTAAACTGCTAAAGTAAATATTTGCTTTATATACAAATAAGTTTACCAAAGGATTAAAGTCCTTTAAAAAACCATTATCATCAAATAATTAATACTATTTTAAGGCGTGCATATTAATATATTGCATATTTTCACGAAGAGAACAGTAGAACAATGGAAGTCCTGTTAAGAAAGACATTGAAATTCAACCCAAAGAACTTCTCATACTTACTTGGAACTTGTGAAGTAGGACGCATATGGTATCTCGCTTCAGTGTTTGAAAATTGTTTGAAGATAGGTCCCTTTACGTTTCACACATATTGATAAAGCGATGCGGATGCATACGAATTTTTTTTCAAAAAAATAAAAATCCATATTTTGTATTCTCTTAACAGCACAAGCATAAATATTACCAGAAAATACACAACATAATGCCTATGATAAAAAAAAAGCAATGATAAATTCAACAATTAGACGTAGAAGAATGAAGTATGTTTTGAGTTAAATCTAGAATTCAACGATAAATTTAACAATTAAATGTAAAAGTGTGAAGAATATTTTAGAATTAAATGCAGAAGGAAACGATACCTTTAACAAATAAATGTAGAATGTTTAATATTAAATGTGCTAGTTTAAATTATTATTTAAAGAACAATATTTTGAATGTGTATGATAAAATCTATTTTTCATATGACGAACAATGAAACTTTAAGCTAAAAATAAAGTTACTTTTAGGCATAATAAAGTTTTAATTATGTACTTTAAGGCTAATTATTGTTTTTAAAGCAATTATTCTGAAAGTACCTATTATTGTTCTTAAAGTAATTATTCTTATAGTACTATTATTGTTCTTAAAGCAATTATTCTTAAATTACTGATTATTTGACTTAAAGTACTTATTATTATTCTTTAAAATACTTATTATTGTTTTTCAAGCAATTATTCTTAAAAGAAATCATTATTCTTTATACTATTGCTCTTTAATCAATTATTCTTAAAAGTATTATTATTCTTAAAAGTACTTATTAGTGTTCTTAAAGCAATTACTCTTAAAGTACTTATTATTATTCTTAAAGTACTTATTCTTCTTCCTTCAAGCAATTCTTCTTAAAGTAATTATTCTTATTATCTTTCATTTTTTAAGGTACGTAAAGTATGTATATCAATAAATATCTATTACTTTATCGATGAAAGCGACAAAGATAAGCCAAAAAGATTCGTCGATTCATCCTTTTGCAAAAAGCCTCTTTAAGAGTCGAGCATTAAGTCAAAATCCTTTTTGGAGAAGAGACCTCTAAAGAATTGTTTTACTCAAAGATTTATGCCACGAGTCTGCTCTACTGTTACCTTTGACAAACCAATTACTTGATACCCTTTTCATTCGTCTCGCTTCATTTGCGTGCAGCAGCAGTTTTCTTTTTGATTTCTTTTTTCTGTTCATTATTATTTACGTACGCTTTGTTCAGATAGTAGGTTGTCAAAACCAATTTCTATATGACTATCTCATTTGTGGTACACGTTATGCTTGTCATAGAACAGTAATTTAGTGAAAGATATGTGTGGAGCTTGAATTTTTTTCTTGTCACCAAGAAAACGACGTTGTTTTCGAAAATGATGAGACAATTTGTAGTGGGGTTTGAAAGATTGGATATAATTAAGAATGAATCAATATATGTGAAAATCTAGCAGTGGAAAACAAGGTGATCTTTAGACATGTCAATATGTACTTTAAATATTTCAGAAATTTTACTCCATAGTTAAAATGCTTTCATAAAATACACTTTTGATTTTAATTTTATAAGCCAATATCCTTCGTTATTAATTAGTTGAATTTTCAGGTGTTCTTCGCCATTATTTAGTATTTTCCAGCCCCTTTTATTGTTTTGGACAGTTAATGCCACCTTTTTAATGCCAAAAAAGACTTAAAAAAAGACTTCGTGAAAATTAATCATATTCATTAATATAAATTAGCAGTTATAATTAGATTCAATTATTAGGTTATACATTAGATTTACAGATATGTCGGGTTAAGAGTATATCCGGAGCAGATCCTCAGATTGAGAGGTAACAAAATTGACTTCAATATAGAATTTCATTTTTGGGGTACGTAGGAACTCAATTTGCATTCCTATTGAAAAAAATGATCTCAGATCATAGTGTCTGACAAAAACCTGATACTATATTTTAAGAATTCTTTGCTTTAATTGTTTAGAAATGTTAAATTATTAAACGTTCATTTAATTTATTATAAACATGTTTTATATTTTAAAAACTCAATTTATGGTAACACTAAGTAATTAAAACATTACAGCGATGAATAGTGTTATGAAACTTGTTCTTTACAAATGATGATATCAATTATTTTCTATTGTTAGGTTTCAATGCACTGATATTAGGATAATATAGCAGAATTATTTTTAATGGTGCAGCACTATATTAATTGATAATATGCTGCAGAGCTTACAATGGAATACGTGATTATGTAATAGTATGTTCGTCAATAATGTATATAAATTTGGCTTCAATACATATATAATATTGTTATTTCAAGTAAGTTAAGTATATAAAGTTGTATGCAAGTATGATGTTATTTCAAGTATGATGCATTTATCCTGAGATAATTGACCACAGAATGAAATATGAGCATTAAAATATTGTCCCTATATAGCTATATAAAGCGATATATACATAATTTGGTCATCGATTTCCAAAAATGCAATTAGGGTATATTAAAAAATGCATTTGAAATAAAAAATATGTAAAGTTAAAGTGTTGGATGACTACTATCCAGTATTTTTTTGCATGGAGAGGATTTTTATTTGACTATCATCAAACAGATAAATCAAAATTCAAATATATTTATTCTATAATATTTTTCTTATTGTTAGCCAGGTGGTAAAAAAATTGTGGAAAAACAATCTACCATTCCACAGGGCCCATGATAACAAAAATCTATTTTATTTGTGTAATAAGGGTTCAATTCACTAGCTTTTTCCTGGAAAATGATATGAATTACATTTTGAAAAATGTATTATCAAATAATAAAAAATTTTTTATTTGACTATCATCAAATGATAAATCTCAAATTCAAATATATTTATTCTATAATATTTTTGTTATTGTTAGCCAGGTGAAAAAAAAAGTATGAAAACAACGCTGACATCCACAGAGGGCCCATGATAAACAAAATATTTTATTTGTGTAAATAAATAAGGATTCCAATTCAATTTTTTTCCGAAAATGACAGCGAATCACATTTGAAAAAAATGTGATGTATTATTAAAATCAAAATTTTTTTTTGACTATTAATCAATGAAGTCCAAATTCAACCACATTTGGTATAAAATATTTTCTTATGAGATTGAAGTCAGATGGAAAAACAAGTGAAACTGTGTGTACACATTTACATTTGAACCATGATAACAAATGAACATTTGTGTAAAAAAAGAGATGATTAAACTTTCATTGATAAAACTTATTTCTTTCAGAGATATTCAAATTTGATTGTTGTAACTTTCCAAAAAATGTCAGATTTCTATTTTGAAAAATTGTGACAAGAATGGGTAGGCAAAGTATTGGTGGCATATCCAAAGTATATCAATGCGATGAATTTTTTATTTGACTATTATAGTCGTTATAGACCCCAGTATCAATTGTTTGATAAGCTATCCAAAATGAATTAGACATATGTATCTAAATTGTTGACTAGTACCAAATGAATTGAACTAGTATCAATTTTTTGACTAGTACAAATGTCCAAATTCAATAAATAATTTGTTAGCAAGATGAAAAATATATGGAAACATTCTGCACAATCCCAGATGACCTATAACAACAAAATATCTTATTTGTGTACAAAAATAAGGACTGACTAAGTTTTTGATAATAAAATACTTATTTGTTTCTGGAGACATTGAAATTTGAAATTCGATTTCCAAAAAATGGCAACTGATTTCTGTTTTCAAAAAATGACGAAATAAAAATATACAGTACAAGTATTGGATGACATCACATTCAACAGTTTATAGATTCAAAAGATTTAATCATAGAGAAAAAAATATGAAGACATAACATTTTTACACTTTTATAAACACTTTGATTTTTCTATCTATCGTTTCCA